>JBDJHY010203284.1:0-11567 GCA_039654485.1 Withania somnifera | reverse complement strand
TTTTAAAAGAAAAACCATGCCAATGTTGTGTACCTCAACATCATTATCATTTCCCATTTTCAAGATTCCAAAAGTACCTGGAGTGTAAGAAACAACAATTCTTACTTGGTGTGACATGAGAAGTAGCACAATAATGCACGAACCAGCTAGACTCATCACAAAAAAGATTAATGAAATTTTTACCACAAGCAAAAAGAAGATCATCCTTAGAAGTAATAGCAACATGATTTTCATTATCGACTTATTTCTTTTGATGTCTCATGTCTCTCTTTTATCTGTAGAAATATTTCTTGATATGCGCATTCTTGTGATAATAGTCACTTGTAGTATTCTTGAATCTGTACTTTGACATGATTCTATTTTTATGTTTGTTATCCTGATCTCTGAAATTATTTCTCCCGCTATCTTCAATAACAAAAATATTGGAGTGTGAGCCTAAAAAAGATGAATCATGTGATCTTCTTCTCATCTCTTCATTTAAGACACCACTTTTAATATATTCCATAGTTACACTATAACTAGGACAAGAATTAGTCAAAGAAACCCAAGGAGTTTCCCAAGAGTCTTGTAGAGAAGTAAGAATCCATAATCCCTATATTTCTTCATCAAACTTTAAACCTATGCCAAATTGCTAGGAAAGGACAACCTGAAAGTCATTTATATGATGAAAAATAGGACTTCCCTCTTTTTATCTAATATACATCATCTAATTCAGTAGGAACAACATATTATTGCCAGTCTTTGAAGTATAAAGTTTCTCAAGTTTTTGCCACAAACTTCTAGCACATGTTTCATGACTAAAAATCACACATCGTGATGGCACCCACCTTAACCCGCCAAGATAGGTAAGTGTATACAATTCTATAAGAATAAATGCAGAAAAATAAGTCAGTAAGAACAAAATAAGGTAAAATACCAAAAATCCAACTACCAAATCACCTAGAAATGATGTCACTCTGTACAAGCCTCTAAATAAAGAGTAATACAAGAGAAAATAAATACACAGGTCTCACATATCCAAAATCCTCAAATAGGATATAAGACATAAATATAAAAGAGCTTGGGCATTTTCTCAATGAACAAGGAAGACACCTAAACTCTCATAAGATAGAACCTAGGACTTAATTTAGAAGGAAATGATCGATCTATTTCAATATCTAGATTTACACAAGTGAAGAAAGCAAGAGAGTGAGTACTAAAATAAACAATGATTAACTAGAAAGGATCCCTAGAATTGCTTTAAATTAAAGTGGTGATGAGCACGAACTATCCCATCACACCAACCACAACCTTTAGACATGAAGTTAGAAATCAATCACAATACAAAAGTAAATAATAGTAAGTAAATTATAGATATAGGGTGTAGGGATGAAAATAGTAATTATCTACTAAAAATAAAGAACATTAAAATCAGATAATCAAAGTATAAAAAATAATTGCTATCCTTGTCTTAATAAGAAAGTTTCAGCAAGTCACAACCAGTCAACTCAAATTAATACATCAATAATTGAGCGAAACTAATTCAAATCATTTCAAGTACAATATGTTAACCATACCATATTTCTGATCCCATCTAGTTCAATCCTTTTATTTTCATCAACAATAATAGAGGGATTTGTTATCATTTCTCATTACTTTCAGGAGGCCTTTCATTTTGAACTTAGAAGAATATAGCTCAACTCATCAAATCAAGACTCAATTACTCCTATAATCTCATTTTAATCTCGGGATCATATGATGCCTACTGGGTGCCCGTTAATTTTTTACTCATGTTATACTTCTGTATATATTCCTGATGCAAGTCCTAGTACGAGTTATTTGGAAGCACTAAATCGGGCGCATTAGCTAGTTGATTCAAGGAGATTTCAGTGAAAAGATGGCATCCTTTCTGAATGATTTTTCCTTCCACTACTGGAGTTATCCTAGTTGGGCCTTGGATATCTATTTTGTAGTTTCCCCCAATTGTAGGTTGTATTTTGGTACTTCTGTTTATAGATTCTCTACCACCATGACACTAGGTTTTGGGGGTCATATTGGGTTTGATTAGGTACTTCCGAGTCTCCTTTATACCTCTTTTCTCATCTCCTTTTTCTTTTAGGTTTTGGGTCGTTCCTATTGGTCCACCACTACTCGCTCTAAGCCGTGTTTAGGCTTGTCTACAAATGAGATGTATACACCAACATAACTCAATTTTTGGGTTGTGACATGTATCTAAGATAAATTAATAATATAATTAGAAGTGTTAAAAGCTTCTGCTTATAAGGAATCTGGTAGCTTGGTAAGTAAATGCATAAATCTAACCTCTCAATATCATTTTTTTGTCCTCTCTACTTCACAATTTAAAGAGGAGTATTAAGAGGAGTTCTTTTATGATGAGGTTTCTATTCTATGGAATATCTATCAAAAGGATCAATATATTTACCACTATTGTCTGAGTAGATGCATTTAATTTTTTTCCCTAAATGTCTCACAACCAAAGGCTGAAAACTCTTGAACACATCAAGTACTTGATCTTTGGACTTAGGGAAAACTATATCATTCGAGAATGATCATCAATAAAATTCACAAAGTAAATTGCACTACCATAAGACTTTACCTTAAGAGGATCATAAAACTCAGAATACACCAACTCGAGAAAGTCAAGGTTTCAAAAAGGTAGATGACTCTGAAAAGAAACTCTTTTCTATTTACTAGCTAAGCAATGAACATAGTTTTTCAAATTTTTTGGTTTCATGCCAAAAAGTAAACTCTTCTTAGCCAAAGTTTCAATCCCCTTCTCTCTCATATGATTTATCCTTCTATATTGTAACCCTAACAAAGTGTCATTCTTACCAAGTTTACAGAGCCTCTAAAAGTGGAAACTTGAAATAAATACAAGTTAAACAACTTGTCACGTCGAGCCACAACCATTGAACCTTTAATAAGCTTTTACTGGCCAGCACCAAGGGTATTAAAATAACCCTCATCATCAAGTTTTCCATAGAATATATATTCAAGCAGACATTTGGAGCATGCTTGACATTGTTGAGTGTTAATCTCAAACCATTGTTACTTTTAAAAAGAACCCAGCCAATATTGTGTACCTAATCCTCATTATCATTCCCCATTTTCAAGATTCAAAATTACTGGGAGTGTAAGAAAAAATAATTCCTTCCTTAGCATGACATGAGAAGTAGCACCATAATTAATGAATTTTTACCACAAGCAACAAGACGATCATCCTTAGAATTAACAGAAAGATGATTTTCATTATCGCCTTCTTTCTATTGTTTTCCCATATCTCTCTTATATCTGTAGAAATATTTCTTGATATGTGCATTCTTATGGAAATAGTCACTTGTAGTATTCTTGTATCTATACTTTGAAATGATTCTACTTTTATCTTTGTTATTCTGACCTTTGAACTTATTTCTCCCACTATCTTTAATAACAAAAACATTGGAGGTTGAGCCTAAAAAAGATGAAGCCTACAATCTTCTTCTCATCTCTTCATTTAAGACACTGTTATTAATATATTCCATAGTTACAACATTACTAGGATAAAAATTACTCAAAGAAACCCAAAGAGTTTCCCAAGAGTCTGGTAGAGTAGTTAGAATCCAGAATCCCTATATTTATTCATCAAACTTTACACCTATTCTGAATAGCTGGTCAAGGACACCCTAAAAGTAATTTAAATGTTGAAAAATAGGACTTCCCTCTTTTTATCTGATACTCATCATCTATTTCAGCAGAAACAATTTATTATTGCCAGTCTTTGAAGTATAAAGTGTCTGGATTTTTTTCCATAAACTTCTAGCACGTGTTTCATGACTTAAAATCACAAGTCATGATTGCACCTACCTCAACCAACCAAGATAGGAAAGTCTACAAAATTCTATAAGGATGAATGCAGAAAAATAGTCAGTAAGAACAATAGAAGGTAATATATCAAAAATCCAACTACCAAATCACTTAGAAACAGTGTAACTCTATAATAACCTCTAATTAAAAAGTAAAAAATGCTGAAATAAATACATAGGTCTAACATATCCAGGATCCTCAATGAACAAGGAAGGCACCTAAACTCTCACAATCTAGAACCTAGGACTAAATTTGGGGGATGATGATTGAGCTAATCTAATATCTACATCTACACAAGTGTAGAAAGCAAGGGAGTGAGTATTAAAATAAATAATGGTTAACCAGAAAGTATCCCTAGAATTTCTCTAAATTAAAGTGGTGACGAACACTAACTATCCCATCAAACCAACCTCAACCTCTAGACATGAAGCTAGAAATCAAACACAATACAACAGTTTATAATAGTACTTAAATGATAGATATATGGTGTAGGGATGAAAATAGTTATTATCTACTTAAAATATGGAACTGTAAAATTAGATAATCAAAGTATCAAATAATTGTTATCCTTGTCTAAATAAGAAACTTTCAACAAGTCACAACCCGTCAATTCAAAGTAATACATCATTAATTGAGTGAAAACAATTCAAATAATTTCAAATACAATATGTCAACCTTACAATATTTTTGATCCTATCTAGTTCCATCATTTTATTTCCATCATCAATAATAGAGGGGTTTCTTATCATTTCTCATTACTTTCAGGAGGCCTTTCATTTTGATCTCAGAAGAATATAACTCATCTCATCATATCGAGACTTAATTACTCTTATAATCTCATTTTAATCTCGGGATCATATGACGCCTACTAGGTACCCGTTGTTTTTTTTATTCATGCTATACTACTATATCTTTTCCTGATGTAAGTCCAAGTACGAGTTATTTGGACGCACGCGATCGAGCACATTAGCTAGTCTAATTCCATGAGATTTTGGTGAGCAGTTGGCATCCTTTCTCACCGATTTTTCCTTCCATGACTGGAGTTATCCTGGTCAGGCCTTTGATTTTTATTTTGTAGTTTTACCCTGTTGTACATTGTATTTTGGTAATTCTTTATATAGATGCTCTACGGCCATGATACTAGTTTTTGGGGGTTATATTGGGTTTTATATTTACTTTCAAGTCTCCTTTGTGCCTCTCTTCTCATCTCCTTCTTTTTTTGGGTTTTGGGTTCTTACTATAGTCCACTACTACTCGCTCTAGGCCATGTTTAGGCTTATCTACAGATGAAATGTATAAGCCATCAAAACTTAATTTTTGGGTCATGACATTTATCGAAGATAAATTAATAATATAAGTAGCAGTATTTAATGATTCTGGCCAAAAGAAATCTGGCAGCTTGGCATGTAATGCATAATTCTAACCTCCCAATATCATTTTGTTCATCCTCTCTTCTTAACAACTCAAAGAGGAGCATTTAGAGGAGTTATTTTATGCTGAGGTTTCTATTCTATATAATATCTATGAAAAGGACAAATATATTCACCACTATTGCCTTGACAGATGCATTTAATTTTTTTCCCTATCTGTCTCTCAACCAAGGGCTGAAAAACTCTAGAACACATCAAGTACTTTATTCTTTAAGTTAGGAAAAACTAGATCTTTCGAGAATGATCATCAATAAAATTTACAAAGTGAAGTGCACTACTATAAGACTTTACCTTAAGAGGACCATAAAATTCAGAATGCACCAACTCTAGAAAGTCAAGCTTTCATGAAGGCAGATGAATCTGAAAAGAAACTTTTTTCTCTTTACTAGCTAACCAATAAAAATATTTTTTCAATTTTTTCTATTTCACTCCAAAAAGTAAATTCTTCTTATCCAAAGTTTCAATCCTCTTCTTACTCATATGATTCATCCTTCTATGTCATAGCCCTAACAAAGTATCTTTCTTACCAAGTTTACTAAGCCTCTAAAAATAGAGACCTGAAATATATACAAGTTAGACAACTTGTCACCTCGAGCCACAACTATTAAACCTTTAATAAGCTTCTCCTGGTTAGCACCAAGGGTATTAAAATAACCCTCATCATCAAGTTTTCTATAGAAATTTAATTCAAGCAGACATTTGAAGTATGCTTGACATTGTTGAGAACTAATCTAGAACCATTGTTACTTTTCAAAAAAAATGATGCCAATATTATGTACCTCAACCTCATTATCATTTCCCATTTTCAAGATTCAAAAAATACATGAAGTGTAAGAAAAAAAATTCCTTCCTTGGCGTGACATGAGAAGTAGCATCATAATGGATGAACAAGCAAGACTCATCGCAAACAAGATTAATGGAATTTTTACCACAAGCAACAAGAAGATCATCCTTAGAAGTAATAGCAACATGATTTTCATTATCGCCTTCATTCATTTGTTGTCTCATATCTCTCTTGTATCTGTAGAAATATTTCTTTATATGCGTATTCTTGTGGAAATAGTCACTTGTAGTATTCTTGAATCTATAATTTGACATGATTCTATGAGCAATAACTATCCCATAACACCAACCACAACCTTTAGACACGAAGTTAGAAATCAATCACAATACAATAGTTTATAATAGTAATTAAATTATAGATATAGGGTGTAGGGATGAAAATAGTAACTATCTACTAAAAATAAATAATTGTAAAATCAGATAATCAAAGTATCAAAAATAATTGTAATCCTTGTCTTAATAAGAAAGTTTCAGCAAGTCACAACCGGTCAACTCAACCTAATACATCAACAATTGAGCAAAACCAATTTAAATCATTTCAAGTACAGTATGTCAACCATACCATATTTCTAATCCCATCTAGTTCCATCCTTTTATTTCCATCAACAACAATAGAGGGGTTTGTTATTATTTCTCATTACTTTCAAAAGGCCTTTCATTTTGATCTTAGAAGAACATAACTCAACTCATCATATCGGGACTCAATTACTCCAATAATCTCATTTTAATCTCGGGATCATATGACGCCTACTGGGTACCCGTTGTTTTTTACTCATGCTATACTTTTGTATCTATTCTTGATGCAAGTCCTAGTATGAGTTATTTAGATGCATGCAATCGGGCGCATTAGCTAGTTTGATTCAAGGAGATTTCGGTGAACAGTTGGCATCCTTTATGAATGATTTTTCCTTCCACTACTGGAGTTATCCTAGTCGGGCCTTGGATATCTATTTTGTAGTTTTACCCTATTGTAGGTTGTATTTTAGTAATTTTGTATCTTGACGTTCTACGACCATGACACTAGTTTTTGGGGGTCATCTTGGGTTTGATTATCTACTTCTGAGTCTCGTTTATACCTCTCTTCTCATCTCCTTCTTCTTTTGGGTTTTGGGTTCTTACTATTGGTCCACCACTAATCGCTTTAAGCCATGTTTAGGCTTGTCAACAGATGAGATTCATACACCATAACAACTCAATTTTTGGGTCGTGACATTTATCTGAGATAAATTAATAATATAAGTAGAAGTATTAAAAGCTTCTGCCCATAAGGTATCTGGAAGCTTGGCAAGTAAATTCATAAATCTAACCTCTCAATATCATTTTTTCGTCCTCTCTACTTATCAATTTAAAGAGGAGTATTAAGAGGAGTTCTTTTTTGCTGAGGTTTCTATTATATGAAATATCTATCAAAAGGATCAATATAATCACCACTTTTTTATGAGCAGATGCATTTAATTTTTTCCCCTATCTGTCTCTCAACCAAAGGTGGAAAACTCTTGAACACATCAAGTACTTGATTCTAGGAATTAGGAAAAACTATATCGTTCGAGAATGATCATAAATAGAATTCACAAAATACATTGTACTACCCTAAGACTTTACCTTAAGAAGACCATAAAATTCAGAATACACCAACTCGAGAAATTCAAGTTTTCTAGAAGGTGGTAAACTCTGAAAAGAAACTCTTTTCCATTTACGGGCTAAGCAATAAACATAGTTTTTCAAATGTTTTGTTTCACACCAAAAAGTAAACTCTTCTTAGCCAAAGTTTCAATCCTCTTCTCTCTCATATGATTTATCTTTCTGTGTTGTAACCCTGAAAAAATGTCATTCTTACCAAGTTTAATGAGCCTCTAAAAGTGGAGACCTGAAATATATACAAGTTAGACAACTTGTCACCTCAAGCCACAACCATTAAACCTTTAATAAGCTTCTACTGGCCAGCACGAAGGGTATTATAATAACCCTAATCATCAAGTTTTCCACAGAAAATAAATTAAAGCAGACATTTGGAGCATGCTTTACATTGTTGAGTGCTAATCTCGAACCATTGTTACTTTTCAAAAAAATCATGTCAATATTATGTACCTAAACCTCATTATCATTCCCCATTTTTGAGATTTTGAATTACTTGGAGTGTAAGAAAAAACAATTCCTTCCTTGGAATAACATGAGAAGTAGCCCCATAATGCACGAACCAGCTAAACTCATCACAAACAAGATTAATGAAATTTTTACCACAAGCAACAAGAGTATCATCCTTAAAATTAATAGCAATATGATTTTCATTATCGCCTTCTTTCTTTTGTTGTCTCATATCTCTCTTATATCTGTAGAAATGTTTCTTGATATGTGCATTCTTATGGAAATAGTTACTTGTAGTATTCTTGTATCTATACTTTGACATTATTCTACTTTTATCTTTATTATCCTGACCTCTAAACTTATTTCTCCCACTATCTTCAAAAACAAAAACATTAGAGGTTGAGCCTAAAAAAGATGAAGCATGTGATCTTCTTCTCATCTCTTCATTTAAGACACCGCTTTTAATATATTCCATAGTAACAACATCACTAGGATAAGAATTAGTCAAAGAAACCCAAAAAGTTTCCCAAGAGTCTGGTAGAGTAGTAAGAATCCAGAATCCCTATATTTCTTCTTCAAACTTTACACCTATTCCGAATAGCTAGTCAAGGACACCCTAAAAGTCATTTTTATGTTGTAAAATTGGACTTCCCTCTTTATAGCTGATACACATCATCTATTTTAGCAGGAACAACTTATTATTTCCAGGCTTTGAAGTATAAAGTGTCTCGAGTTTTTGCCATAAACTTCTAGCATGTGTTTCGCTACTTAAAATCACAAGCCATGATGGAACCTACCTCAACCAACCAAGACAGGTAAGTCTACACATTTCTATGAGGATAAATGCAGAAAAATGAGTCAGTAAGAACAAAAGGAGGTAATATATCAAAAATCCAACAACCAAATCACCTAAAAACGGTGTAACTCTATAATGGCCTCTAATTAAAGAGTATAACACGCTCAAATAAATACATAGGTCTCACATATCCAGGATCCTCAAATAGGATATAAGACATAAATATAAAAGAGCTTAGGCATTTGCTCAATGAACAAGGAAGGCACCTAAACTCTCACAATCTAGAACCTAGGACTTAATTTGGAGGGAGATGATTGAGCTATTCCAATATCAGCATCTACACAAGTGTAAAAAGAAAGGGAGTGAGTGTTTCAACAAACAATTGTATGAGCAGGTGCATTTAATTTTTTTCCCTATCTGTCTCTCAGCCAAAGGCTAAAAAACTCTGGAACACATCAATTAATTCTTTAACTTAGGAAAAACTAGATCTTTCGAGAATGATCATCAATAAAATTTACAAAGTAAAGTGCATTACTATAAGACTTTACCTTAAGAGGACCATAAAATTCAGAATACACCAACTCTAGAAAGTTAAGCTTTCTTGAAAGTAGATGACTCTGAAAAGAAACTTTTTTTCTGTTCACTAGCTAAGCAATAAAAATATATTTTCAATTTTTTTTGTTTCACTCCAGAAAGTAAATTCTTCTTATCCAAAGTTTCAATCCTCTTCTCTCTCATATGATTCATCCTTCAATGTCATAACCCTGACAAATTGTCATTCTTACCAAGTTTACTGAGCCTCTAAAAATGGAGACCTAAAATATATACAAGTTATACAACTTGTCACCTCGAGCCACAACTATTAAACCTTTAATAAACTTCTACTGGTCAGCACCAAGGGTATTAAAATAACCCTCATCATCAAGTTTTCCACAGAAATTAAATTCAAGCAGACATTTGGAGCATGCTTGACATTGCTTAGAACTAATCTCAAACCATTGTTATTTTTAAAAGAAAAACCATGCCAATGTTGTGTACCTCAACCTCATCATCATTTCCCATTTTCAAGATTCCAAAAGTACCTGAAGTGTAAGAAACAACAATTCTTCCTTGGTGTGACATGAGAAGTAGCACAATAATGCATGAAACAGCTAGACTTATCACAAAAAATATTAATGAAATTTTTACCACAAGCAACAAGAAGAACATCCTTAGAAGTAATAGCAACATGATTTTCATCATCGCCTTCTTTTTTTTGTTCTCTCATATCTCTCTTGTATCTGTAGAAATATTTCTTGGCATGCGCATTCTTGTGGTAATAGTCACTTGTAGTATTTTTGTATCTGTACTTTGACATAATTCTACTTTTATCTTTGTTATCTTGACCTCTAAACTTATTTCTCCCTTTATCTTCAATAACAAAATCATTGGAGTATGAGCCTAAAAATGATGAAGCCTACAATCTTCTTCTCATCACTTCATTTAAGACACCGGTATTAATATATTCCATAATTACAACATCACTACGATAAGAATTAGTCAACGAAACCCAAAGAGTTTCCTAAGAGTTTGGTAGTGTAGTAAGAATCCAGAATCCATTTTTCTTCATCAAACTTTACACCTATTCCCAATAGCAGGTCAAGGACACCCTGAAAGTCATTTATATGATGAAAAATAGGACTTCCCACATTTTGTCTAATACTCATCATCTATTTCAGCTGGAACAACTTATTATTTCTTGTCTTTGAAGTATAAAGTGTCTTGAGTTTTTTCCATAAACTTCAAGCAAGTGCTTAACAACTGAAAATCACAAGTCGTGATGGCACCTACCTCAACCCACCAAAGCAGGTAAGCCTGCACAATTCTATAAGGATAAATGTAGAAAAATGAGTCAAAAAGAACAAAAGAAGGTACAATATAAAAAATCCAACTACCAAATCACCTATAAACAGTGTCACTCTGTACAAGCCTCTAAATAAAGTGTAATACAAGCCGAAATAAATATATAAGTCTCAATTATCCATAATCCTCAAATATGATATAGGACATAAATATAAAAGAGCTTGAGCATCTGCTCAATGAACAAGGAAGGCACCTAAAATCTCATAATCTACAACCTAGGACTTAATTTGGAGGGAGATGATTGAGATAGTTGCATCTACACAAGTGTAGAAAGCAAGGGAATGAGTACTAAAATAATTAATGGTTAACCAGAAAGTATCCCTAGAATGGCTCTAAATTAAAGTGGTGATGAGCATCAACTATCCCATCACACCAACCACAACCTCTAGACATGAAGCTACAAATCAATCACAATACAGTAGTTTATAATAGTAATTAAATGATAGATATAGGGTGTAGGGATGAAAATAGAAATTATCTACTTAAAATACAGAACAATAAAATCAAAACATCAAAGTATAAAAATAATTGTATTCCTTGTCTAAATAAGAAAGTTTCAGCAAGTCACAATCATTCAACTCAAAGTAATACATCAAAAATTGAGTGAAACCAATTCAAATCATTTCAAATACAATATGGAAAACTTACATATTTCTGATCCCATCTAG
>JBDJHY010203273.1:0-11567 GCA_039654485.1 Withania somnifera | reverse complement strand
CTCTAAAATAGGAAATTTGAGATATTTCTCAACCAAGTCGCCAGGGATCTGAACTATCGGTCCCATCAAGTCATAAGTGACTTAGGGCAACTGCTGAAATACTCTAAGATGCAAGACATCATGTATTTATCATAAATGACCATGAGGGTCATTACATCTGTATAGTAGCTCCATGTACCACTGAACTAGGTTTTGGGATTCAGATTTTGTATGACTCCTTGTTGACTTTCATTATAATGTATTGCCTATGCTTTCCTTGATGGTTTTGTTATTTAGAAAGCTTATAGCCCTTTGCATGTAGCTCCGGGCTGTAGGGTTAGGCTTGTCTACATGAGTGCTATGGATGCTATCATGACCCCAGATTTTGGGTCTTAACAGAGTGGTATCAAAGCCTAGGTTCATTGGTCTCTATGTCATTTGAGCAAGTGCCTAGTAGAGTCCTGCAGATCGGTGCATAGACGTCCACATTTGATCTTTGGGAGGCTACAGGGTACCTTAGGAAACACTATCCTTCTTTGAATCCTATCGTGCATTGTTATTCATATTCTTTTGGAAGTTACCTTGTTCCTTTGTAGATGGTCCATACCAGAGGATCTTTGATAGATTGAGACCCTCCCCCAGTGAGCCACGAGGTGGTAGGGGAGGATGTTCCCTCGGTTGCTACTACCCCAGCTACTTCACAGCCACAGAAACCCTATATGCCACCGTCGCAGCCTGTTCAGCCATCGCCTGCTATGCTTAGAGACTTTTTATGGTAGATGCTCCTAATGCTAGACGGTACAGCGACATACAAGACGAAGTCATATGCCTAGGGAGCAACATATTTCCATTCCACTGTATTATATTGCCCTTGTTGTGCTTCATAATTTGAGTGTTTAGCTACAAGACTTGTTTGACAGGGGTTTTATTCGTCCTAGCATTTCACCGCGGGGTGCCCTAGTGCTATTCGTTAAGAAGAAAGATGGATCCCTACATATGTGCATTGATTATAGGCAGTTGAACTAGGTGACTATAAATATTAAGTTTCCTCTACCTCACATTGATTTTTTCGACCAGCTTGAGGGAGCCATGATGTTCTCTAAGATAGATTTAAGGTTTGGCTACCACCAGTTAAGGGTTCGTGCTTAGGATGTCCCGAAGAATGCTTTTCAGATGAGGTATGGGCATTACGAGTTTTTGGTGATGCCATTTGGGTTGACTACTGCCCCTACAACTTTTATGGATTTGATGCCTCGGGTGTTTCATCCTTATTTGGATTCATTTATGATCGTCTTTATTGATGATATACTAGTCTACTCGCAGAGTCGAGCTGAGCATGAGGGCCACCTGAGGATTGTTTTGAAAACTTTGAGGACTGAGTGACTCTATGCTAAGTTCTCAAAGTGTGAGTTTTGAATGGATTTCGTCTTATTTTTGGATTATATTGTATCGGGTGCTGGCATCAGTGTTGATCCGGCTAAGGTTGTGGCAGTTTGTGATTGGCCTAAACCTACGTCTATCACTGAATCACTATTTTTTAGGGTTTCTCTTTCATTGCAGCCCCCTTGTCTAGACTGACATAGAAGGATATTCCCATCCAGTGCTCAGTTGAGTGTGAGGCCAGCTTTCTAAGGCTAAAAGAGTTGTTGAATACCACTCTGGTTCTTGTTCTAAACATTTAAGGCAATTTATTTATGTGTATTATGATTCTTCGAGCATCGGTCTAGGTTGTGTTCTGATGCAGCAGGGCCATGTTGTCAGTCTTAACTTATGCATATTTAAATTCTCTCATATCGATATTTTAGACATGTATTCAATCACCTACATTTAGTTATGCTGTTTTACTAAAAGTTATTGCATATCCTACATACCAGTACATTCAAAGTAGTGACGCATATGCCATGCCTACATTCATGCTATAGATTCATGTATTCCTCTTAGTTCTGTGGATGGTAAACAAAGCAGTTCCCAGCCAGCAGATGGTGAGTTCATACTTCGAGGGCAATGTTTTTAGAGTTTCCAACTTAATTTTATTTTTATCCAATTATTTAGAGTTTGTTTGGTGTTTTTTCGAACTACTCATTTGTATTAGAAGAGGCTTCATAGACAGTCAGTCAAACAGTTGTATAAAGTTTTCAAATAATGTATTTATCAATCAGTGTCACAATATCTTTTTCTTATTATTTATTTATCTTATGAAAATTAGCCAACGTATCATCTTTTCACATTAATTTTCAGTCGAGGTTTTATGTTTCTTGTTAGGACAAGGGTTAGCTTGAAGTTACTCATTGATTTAGGTACCATGTTATGTCTAGGGTGTACACTCAGGGCGTGACAAACTTGATATCAAATCACAAAATTAAAGTGTTCTGGGGTGTCTATGAAGCCATATCAGTAGGATCTTATTTATTGTTGTGAGGGAAATAAGTGATTATAGACATTTAAGAAAAGTTCACTTCTTTTATACTCTTAAACGCGTACAATAGAGAAGTCCTCTAAGAAATTTGTGCCTATTTTAGTATTTCTTAAATTCCTCCAACTAGAAGAAAGAGAAGTTTAATTTTTAGATAGATGCCAACATGAATTACTAGGGCTGTACAAAGCTTATAGAGAAGCCCACTAGTGCATTTAGTTCTATTAGTCTGAAAGCACGTATCCTTATCTATAACTTATGTTATTGAACTAGAGTAAGATGCATTTTCTGATCCTTCTCTAAAACTTTTTTTTAGGTGAGACTTTTGAGGAGGAAGTATGTCTTTGAATATTTAAGTAGTGTTGTTACCTAAAGGATAGTGGGAATTGGGATGTTATGGTCCATAAGTAGTAGAATGACCCAAAGTTAGAAGTTAGAAGGATATTAAAAAATAGAGTTAGAATAGTGATTGACTATAGAAAGTATCCAGATTCATGTGCCATAGAAATGTGTATGAGGAAGTATATTATTATGAGAGATTATAAGTTGAAAGCATTATATGTGACTAGTTTAGTATTCTTGGGTTGCCTAGTTTAAAGAGTGATAATTATGTTTTATATGGTGTTTGTAAGAGTTAAAGAAGTAATAGGTAGTAAATATTGGAGTCTTTTATATTATGTGCCATTTCTTCTTGCTATGATGGATATGAATTTAGAGGCCTGATTCTAGTAAACTAAGAGACAAGACATTTAAGTGTTAGACAAAGTGGTTATGTGTGCAATCAGTGTATAAGGTGCATAATGATGACCTTACAGGTTAGAGAAAGATAATATAAGTACCATAGAAAGAAGTAACCTAGAGAGAAGTTTGAGAGAGAGTCCTAGCAAATGCAAGTTCAGTCCTTTAGTAAGAGAGCCTTTAAAAGTCATGTGATTAGTGATTCCCGAACCATGTATAATAAAGTGACCTTATACCATTTTGGAATATGATATAGATCCACATATTTGGAATATTATCCATAATCTAAGGGTGAGACGATAGAGTGATGAAATAAAGCAGGTCTTAAGAATTAGATGATAATGAGTTTTAGAAAGGATTTATGATGAGATAGCTACCCATTCTTACCATCATGCATGCCTCTAATTTATGTCATTATGACACTTTACCCATATCCTACATGTTGACATCATGCTTATGACCCATGCTCATACGCTTCATACATATTCACGTACATGCTTAATTCTTAAAATAAAGAGTAATAGTTTCATTTCATTAGTTTCAATATTATCTCTAAAGTTATGAGTTCCATTCTTATGTTATTTTGCTCATGATTCCGATATTCAATTGGGTTATGGTTTAGTATAAAATTTGTAGTATGATTCAGATGCCCAACTTACATTACATTATATCTATAGTGTCTATTTCATGACTCTGAGTTTAAGACACTTGCATGCCTCAGTATTTAGTTATGGTACACTAATGTATCTCAGTATGACAAGTACTATAGACTTAGGCCTTAGGATATTCCATAAGTGGCTAATGAAGTCATGCTATGTCATGGTTAAGCTTAATACAACCTTTATTCAGGATTTATTCATTCAGTATTTAAAGTACTCATGTATGTTGTACTTTACTTGACGGTCCCCTTATTAAGTGGATAGTGTTCTTTCAGTAGCGATGCTCATGTTTGGACTCCATGTTCATTATCAAAAACTAGACCATTATCTGTAACCTCTCTAATTAGTTCTCATGCGTTATCCCTTTTAGTGACTCCATTTATGATGAGGTACATGGTAGTGGAAGAATCTGGTCGGAAAAAAAGATGGGATATAATTGGTAATAAGTTAGTAAAAACTCTGGTGTGTTTATATCACCTAAGTTATTAAGCATAGGGAAAGTATGAGGTAAGGTCCAGTTATGTATAATAAATAGATGAGATTATTGGGTGTATTCCTTTAAGAGTACAAAAATATTATTGACTTTAGTGATGCTTGAGAAGATCCCTAGATAGTTTTGACTTAAAGAAGGATATTAAGAGGATGTGCAGTTAAGATTTAATGTCATATTGATAAGTGTATGGCAATTGCATTATGTGGTTTGTAACTCTTTGATTGGATATAGGGGTTGGTTCGTCTTAGGTATAAGAATAAGAAATATTCTTGTGGATATAGAATATGAAACCTCATGGATTAGGCAAGCATGATCATATTACATGTAGCGCCTTGTACCACAAAGCTAAGATTGAAAATTAGAACAACATATGATTAGACTTAAGCTCTAGTAGTTATGTGTACCATTGTGAGAGTTAAAGAATGCATAAAATGAGGTGTAGTTTTCATATGAGGGAGATATTTAGGGAATTGTTGCAAAGATTAAACGTTACAGATCATATCAATTGAGACAGAGTAGTCATGTTTTTACTTAGTGCTCAATAATCTCATGTTTCATATATTGTAGTTTCTTCTTAAATAGGACTTATGTCTAAGGTTAAGTTCATTTTTCGGAGAAAATCCTTCAAGTTAATGACAGATTCTTTATAGTCCTTAGTAGTTGCTTGTCATTCCCATGTTGTAGTAGGGTAAGGTTCACCTTGAGGTAATTACTCCAATTCACTACCTAGTCTATCTAGCTTTTACGATTCATGTCATAATTCAATGCATTCATTCTCAATATGTTTAGTTATGACTCAATTTCAGTTATTTATGGTTATCAATCAGCTTATACCTCAAAATTTAGTTCAATGATCAGTTACGCATTCTCTAAGTCAGTTTCTTCCTTCATTCAAGGACGAATGAACCCAAGGGGGACATATTGTAACACCTTGAACTTTTGAGATATGACTTGAGCTATTAGAAGTACATGGTTAGAAATAAATCCATTGACTTTTTACTTAAACCTAGGTGATAAATCCATCTACTAAGTGTATGTTAAGTATTGGAGGGTATTTAAGGTCTTAACGAATCTGTATCATAAAGTTGAAGTCAGAGATTCCTTACCCATTAGATTTAATATAGGTTAAAAAATGGGTCAACTTAAAATACAAATATCTCTTAGAATATTAAGAGTTAGGTGCCCCATAACCTATCTAAATTCATGTTCTCTAATTCTAGTTTTCGACTCTACAAACCGAGCTTCAATCCAAGGTTAGAGTAAAAGGATTGGAGCATTTTAATAAACTGCGCATGACAAAGCTTATCACATGAGCTCACTGGAAAATCGCCGCAATAAGGTGTCTGATGCGCAAGTAATTTTATGCAATAAAGTGTACGCCGTGCACTTCAAAAATCAAGATAAAAATTTTCACAAACCCATATATTCAAGGGTGTATTCATCCTACCCCTTTATGTACCCAATTCCATGACTTAAGACCCCTTTAAAATGTCCAAGACTTGATCTTTTTCAACTTGAAAATCCTCTTTTATCTCCCTACAACTCATTAAAGTTTTTCAATGTCCAAGCAAGGGAAAATCAAATTTTCATCCCGAAATTTCAATTCTAAGGTATGTCATATAAAACCACACTTTCCCATAACAAAATTCAACTTTTAATTCTTTATTTTTTTTTCTCTTATTTAAGAACATCGTAGAAGGATTTGTTTTTAAAATTCAAACTCTAAGGTTATAAAGTCCAAAGTTCCTCTCCAAAGATCTTCTTTCGAAGTTCAATAATTCAAGTCTCCACTAAAGTTTTTGTTTAAAAGCTTCATGACAAGGTATGTGGGTATTGAATGAAGGTTCCTTTCACCTTCATGCAAAAGTTTCATGGTTTTCAAGTAAACTACTATGATTTTCAATTAGGGTTGTAACTTAATTTAGGAATTATGTTGAATACTTATATCTGGTTATTTATCATGATGTTTATTCCCATAATTTTGAAAGTTCAGAGAATTTTCATTCTTATTTATGGTTTAACTATCATACATGACTTTACATGATAAATTACATGATTTTTGATGGTTTTGGCATAAATTATATAAATTTAATCTTAGGGATTCAATTTTAGAAATGTATGATTCTCCAATTAATATGATTTTTGCATGATTTCATAGTATAAAATACTATGGAGCTTAGCCTCAACTGTATAGTTTTTTTGTAATAGATGTGCTATTTATGTGATATAGATTTTTGGGCATCTGGATATTTTCCCCAGCTATGATTGAGCAGCAATATAGTGTATGACTTTAGGAAGATTGTTTAGCATCGAGAAAATAAGGGTTCTATATAACCGAAGTCCAGAACTACGTTCCTTAAGTAGATTTATGTAGCCCTCAGTGGCCTTTTAGGATCCTTACTAGTTATGTTCTAACCTTGGCAAGTTAGAACCCCTTGTTTTCAGTGTGGAGGTGTAGTACACTGAAATTCATTTAGCTCGCAAGGTTTATATTTGTTAGAAGAAACTCCCACCTATGTTTGGTTTTTAGTTTTATAGTATGAGTAAACGTGTTGCATGACTCACTAGTTCACATAAATATAACTATGTTCATTATAATTATGATATTTAGTTTCAAGCATGTTTTAAGTTAAAAGTGAGTTATTAAAACTTAGTTTTCATGGCTTATTTTCATGCATTTAGTTCAATTTATCCCCTTTTAAGTATGATTTCTCTATGACTTACATGTTTTACTAAAAAATTCCCAATTCTGTAGTTTTAGTCTTTATGCATGTAACCAGTCTATATTTTCTCGTAGTCTATGCTTTCACATATTTAAAACATTTATGATTTCTCAGTCCTACAGTTCAGATATGTTCCATTTCACATCCCCGTAACAGATTTACGTTGTCAGTCTCACCTTATACATATTTAAATACTCTCATAGCTAGATTTTAGACATGTATTCTATTACCTACATTCAATTATGTTGTTTTACTAAAAGTTATTACATATTCCAATTACCAGTACATTCAAAGTACTAACGAATACTCCATGCCTACATTTTGTAATGGCCCTCAATGCTATTTCAATGATCCCCATAATTTTTATGCATTTAGAATGTTCTTTAACTTCCCTAAGTCATTTATGACTTGATGGGATTGGTATGTCAATTACGTAAAAGTTTTATTATTTAAATTCTTTAAATATAGTGACTTCGAGACTTACTCAGCTTATATGATCCTGAATTCCCTTTTTGTTGATTCTGATGAATCTGGAATATCGATTACATAAATATTCCACACACGGATCATTAAAATTGAACTCCATGTGCATTCTGAGCCCCGATTATTCAGATTGAGGCTAATTGGGTGCCAAAGCCACTTGTACATCGTGATTTCTTGGAGGCGTGATGCGATCTCTTAGGCCAGGCATAATACTCATCATAATGTCAAGGCGGTGGGCTGCAATTGCGTAGGCTAAGGCGTCCAAGGGTCATGCTTGCATGGCGATTGGCTGCAATCACGTAGGAGACCTGACAGGTCTATAAGAGTTTCTTTCATTTTCTTGACAAAATTTCATCCTTTTCTCTCTAATTTCCATGGATGCTGAGCTTGTTTGATCATTGTTAGAGGTTTAGTTGGTGGTTTTACTATGTGGAATCATATCTCAGTGGTTCTACATTGTTTCTACTAAGTAATTCTTCATTTTTTCTTCTATAATAAAGTTTTCGCTATTACTAAAACTTTTTAGGCTTGTATGTTTATTTTCTACTATGAGTTTAAGCCCTTGTACCATATGATGTATGAATTGTTCTACCTGTTTGTATAAATATTTCTTTTTTTCAAGCTACTAGGGTTTTCGTTCTTAGTTGGATTTCAACCCTTCTATTTGTATAGCAATATGAGTCTTGTTTTACTCCACATGACTCGTGGATTACATTTTTATAGATTTGTGCAGTATCAAGCCTGTCATAATTCTATGCTTCTCCTAGTGAGACTTTCAAGGTGGCACCAGGTAGGTGATAAGCTGGTGGAATACCAACTTATTGTGCCTTTTATCGCAAAATATTGTCTGTTAAAAGCGTGTTAGAAATCAATTTTGGTTCTAATGAGTTGCCTAAGTCTGGAACTTAAGGAACAATGATGACACAAGGAATTGGAGAAAATGAGAGAACAAATATGCCAAATAATGAGAAAACGTGTACAAGTCAAGGGCACCACACCATTAAGGGAAAGATGACATACACCTTTGTATTATGTGAGTCGCACAATTAACTGTGCGGTCGCACATTGAGCAACACAAAATTTTTTTGAGCAGAAAAATTAAGAAGAATAAATAAGTATCACAAAATTGGGATGTGCGGTCGCACAATTAATTGTGTGGTTCTGAGCAGCACAATTAATAAGCATAAGATTGTGCGGTTCAATTGTATGGTTCGCATATCCAATTGTGTGGTTGTACAATTAATTATGTGGTTCCACATTGAGCAACATAACTCACTTTTTAATTGTGTGGCTCCATTGTGCGTTTCGGACATCCAATTGTGCATTTTTGACCAGCACAAAATTAGACGGGGACAAATTTATCTTTTGATTTCAAAATTTTCTAAGGACATATAAATAGCTTCTCAAAAACTGAATATTCAATCTTTGGCATCCAAGAGAAATTCTTAGGCTTTTTCATATCTCAAAAGAGAGCAAAAACACCACAACTACACTTTGGGGTTAAGATTTGGATGATGCCATTGATTTATTTTTACCTATTTCTTCTCCCCTTTCTTTGTATTGAGTATTTATAGTGTGTAGTAATTGTTTCTTGTTTTAATATTGAAGATAGAGATATGTCAAGATTTATTCAAGATTATTGGTTTTAGTTTTATCTATTGCTTTTACATAAATTATCTACTTATTGATTTGTATTTGGGTTTGATAGAAAAATTAATAGTGAGCCTATTGTATGCAAAAGAAAGTAGCTAACCCTAGGTGATGTCCATTTATAATTGCTTAGCTTGAGAAAGTAAGCTAGGATTGGAAACTTTGATTTAACATAAAACAAGTGTTTTCCTCATTAGTGGATTTGAGCTAGAGATAGTAAAATCCTAGTGTAGCCGAATTGAGTTGTTTTGCATGCTCTTAAGCTTGGTTTGAGAGAACAAGCAAAGGAAAGTTTGTTAGCGTTCAAGAGAAGCTAGCAACGCATATTAATTAGTATTCGATAGAAACTAATTGGAACTCAAAGGCTAATCTCTAAACCCATATATAATCAATATTTAGTTTAATATAATGGATCATTGGTAGAATTAATTACTGTAGTTGTTGTTTGCTCTTGATTAGTTTGTGAAGCCATTGATCAAGCCTTTATTTTTATTTTATTTTCAATTCAGTGACACCTTTCCGTACTTTAAACTTCCTCCCATTCCATGTAGACCATTTGAATCTTAATAGTTATGTTTTGGTTTTCCATCCTTAATCAATTGCCTTTATATTGTTCCCTGTGGATTCGAACTCGACTCACAGAATGGGTAAATATATTTTGAAAAAGATCACATAAACATTTATATTTGTTTTAGATTGTAATTGTGTGTTATAAAAAATGGCGCCATTGGCGAGGAACAATTTGGCATATTGCGTTAGTTCTAAAATTAGAGTCAATTGCCTTGACTTGGATTTGTGAATATGTGTTTATATTTTTGTTAGCTTTTTAGTTTAGATTTAAATCTATTTTTATTTTTCCTTTATTATATATTAAATAGCATCTTGGGTTGAAAATGATGTTAATGATTGTAGTCCATGTCTTCAAAACCCACGCTCTCACTTTGACCGAAAGAACAAAAATTCCACCGGGTCCCGTGATGAGCATGCAAGCACAATGGGGTTTCCTTTCCTCTATGAAGAAGAACTTGACAAAATGTATGAATTGTTCCTATATTGGCTACTATTGTATTTGGAGTTTCATCTAGTGCTTGCATAATGGTTGGGAAATTGCCTTGAAAGGCATGTGGAATTGTGACAAAGGGTGGTACAATTTGAATTTGACCTCTACAACTTAAAAGAAAAATTGAAATTCAAAAATGATGATTTTGGTGTTCAACAACAAGAGGTTGTTGAAGTTGACTTGGAATGTGTATCCATGGAGGAGAAAGTGAGGATTGACTATGGGGAGTTTATGGGTATTTTCAAATCATCCAATCCAAATATTTTTCAAGAAGTCTAAATAGAGGAGATGATACTACAGGTCCACAATAAAGTTCAACAATTCATTGTTAACTCATCTAGTGATAATGGGGACAAGGTTGCCAAAAATAAAACAACGTTGACATTGGTGAGTCTTAGACTACATTTCAACCATTTTTCAACATTGTTCTTAGAGGAGGTTGAAGAAGATAAAATATCCAAGCCTTTGAAGAATGTGGGTGGTAAGGAAGAAGATGTGTACATGTTGAAGTTTGAAATTTCATGGCAAAAAACTGATGTTCCTTATTTAAAGGCCAAAAAGTGTAAGATAAGAAATTCAAGTGTTTGTCTT
Source organism: Withania somnifera (assembly GCA_039654485.1). Lineage (NCBI taxonomy): Eukaryota > Viridiplantae > Streptophyta > Magnoliopsida > Solanales > Solanaceae > Withania > Withania somnifera. The sequence goes on along the minus strand of JBDJHY010203273.1, from coordinate 778 downwards.
TGCATCCATCCACCATCGTCTCATGCAATCCAAAGAATGCTTGATATCAAGTTGGGATGAAGTTTCTAGTCATCTAAGTGGTGAGATAAATGGTAAATGTTAATTCTTGTTTTTCATAGTTGTTGGTTTTTTTTTAGTTAAACTTATTAGAAGAGTAGTTTAATATTTAAGTTTGACTAACCCACAAAGCATAAATGATTGGAAGTGAAATTGAGTTTGTAAATGAAATTATGAGTGCGTTTGGCACTCAAGGAGTTGAATCAGTAACCTGCAAACAAAATTTGCATTTGGATGAAAAATTCATAGGGCATGCTTGTTGAAAGGTTTTGCAAAAGGTACAAGTATGTCACAGGAACTACATAAAGACCTCTCTGGCAGCATCACTAGGGTGGCCCTGTGCCCGCAGGGGTGACAATATGGCAATTTCAAAGAAAGGTAAAAGGGAAATGGTTGCAAACGTTGCCCCATCTTATTTTTAGTTGAAAAAGCTTATAAAACTTTGGTCGGCTATGATTGGTGGATATTTATGTTTTTCCCTTGTCGGGTTTGGTTGTTAAATTGCTTTTGTTGATCTTTATATAGTAGTTCTTTATGGATTAATATTAAATTTTAATTGCTTACTTTGAGTTTGTCATTTTTTTTAGTTATGGTAGTTAAGTGGCTTTCCCCAACGATAGACAGAGTGACGACTTTCTTAAGGGAAGATGTCATCTTTTTGTTGGTAGCTTTTGTAGTTATAGGTGAATGGCTTTTCTGGTTCTAGTAATTATTCTCCATA
>JBDJHY010203272.1:0-21161 GCA_039654485.1 Withania somnifera | reverse complement strand
TTAGCCTATTATTAACAATTCAATATTCCAAGATCACCCAAATAGGGTAAGATGGGGTTGGGCATATTATGAGTAGTTCTTCAAATGCCTTATCTGAAACAAATCCTTTACCTATTCCTCCCATGGAAACTAGTAAGGGAGAATCAAGTACGGTAGCTAAAGATGGTCAAACTTAGGGGGAATCGAGCAATGGGACTGAAAATTTTATGGAAACTCATGGTAAAAATAAAGGAAGAAGTGAAGTAAATATTGTCTTAGAGATCGAGGAACCTTCTAGAGAACAAAGTATTACTAAACTAGTTTAATATCCTAGTAGTAAGGAGGATGCTGAAAATGAGGGAGAGAAAACTTTTGAGGGCGAACTTATGGAGATACCCATACAACATCTTTTGCCTACTAATAGGATTGGACAGAGAGTAGAAGGTATTTTTCAGGGAGACTTGAGTGAGGGGGGAAAAGGTATGGTTTCTAGTATGACTGATAAGGAGTTGTTGGGAGTGTTTCTAGTAAGGTTAAAAAGGTGAGAAACCCACAGAGGCTCCTATGGTTTCTGGTGGAACTGATGAGGGATTTGTTGGCAATGCTTCTAGTGAGGAAGAAAAGGCTGAGAACCCCTCAAAAGAACCATTTCCTTCTCTTGTTTCCCTAAATAGGGACATCATTGTACTGACCCCGCCATAGTGCAATTCTCTTTTATTAGGCTTAATGTAGAGGAGGAAATAAGAACTGTTAAAGAGAAAGTTACTAGTCCTGAGGATGATAATGTTTTAACACTAGCCTCCTTCCTTACAAAAAAATTCTTAGAATTAAAAGGCTTCTAGGAACTTGTTTCTACCTCTGAAGATGAACTTGTCACAATTCCCCTACCCCTATTTCTCCTCCAGCCTTTACTACTAGGTTAGGAGTAAAAAGAGGTCCCTAGATTAAAAAATTGTTATTGTTGTTACCTGCTCAAAGAAACCTAAGAATTCCTCCATATAACTAAACCTCTTATCTATTTTATAAAATTACTTGATAAAAAGGGTGAATCTTTTAATAGTAACAGTAAGAGAAAGGGAAAATACTATCAAAATTAAAGAAACACATCTCCATATGTATTTCTTCTTTGAGGTTGATTGATGAAGTTAGTAATAATGTCCATTTTATCCCCATATTGAATCCTTGGGAGATGAGGAAACCATTTCCTATGTTTGTACTGAAATTGAATCTCCTCCCATGCCATTTTGAAAAGGACTCTCAAATTCAACAAAAGGTATATTAATAAGGACATAGTAGTATCTAGTTTTTGGGATATAAACATGGGAGAGCATGTGGTGCTAATCAATACTCAAGGATGGTTTGAGACTTTTATATAGGTAAACCAAAGAAGGATGATGGAAAATAAAAATCTAGTTGAGTTCTACATCAATGCCCATAGAGCCACTGATTCAACTATAAGAAATGTGAATGGGGTCACTCTCAAGGTTAATGTTTCCCTCTTTTCGTCAATTCTAAAGGTGTCAAATGTTAGATAGTGTTCTAATTTGAAATAAAAGTGGCATGCCTTGACTGTCATCAACTTATCCCTATAGATAACAAAGACTTCTCTAATAATATTTAATTGGAATTTAGTCAAAGTGTCTGGGTGGTGACATTTTTCCTCTACACAAGTTGATATTTTATTTGGTGATTAAGATGATTATTCTTAGGGTACACAATAGAGCTGAGGCTAACTTATTAGACCTTACCATTATGGAGTTGTTGATGATAAGGAAACATATCAATCTCTCATGTATCATGATGCTATATATTCATAAGATTAGTAGGAGTGATAGCACTGACCATTCTTTACCTTATAGTTTCTGGATGGGGTGTATTTTGCAACAATTAGGCATTTCTATCCTTGAATGTCAATCTCAAACTGCAAAGGATGTGATAAGAGTGGTGAATAAAGGTGTAATGTCACCTCCGAACAAGAATAAAGGCTCCACTGTGCAAAGTCTAAGGTCAAAGCATGATGCTAAGAAGTAAATGATTACTGCATTAAAGACCTCTCATGTGAAGGCTAGAGATAAGCTTCAAATCAACTATGGTTTGGAGAACTAGGGTCTGAGAAAAAAGAATGATTATTTGAGTGGAAAGGTAGCTAAACTGGAAGCTGAGTTTTAAAGGGATAAGGACATAGTACAAACACTTCTAGCCCACTTCAAACATTGCTCCCCCTCTCCATTTGTTCCTCCTACCCCTCTACCTGCCTAAGGAATTGCTTATCTGTTATTGTTTCTTCTTGTTTACCATTGCACCTTTTCGAATTCTTTTTTTATTTATGTTTTGATGATGTAATGTTTTATTAATGAAGAAAATGGCTAAATTTATAAATTTTTTTCTCTTGTCTTCCATTACTTAAGAAAAAATCATGTTATATATAATTGAAAATGCTATTTCTTTAATGCTTGCCTTAGTGATGCCCAAGTGACCTTGAGATTTAAATGAAATTATTCATAGGATGGACCTGTCTTACTCTTTTTTATGATGCCAAAAGGGAAAAGTTACTACTATATGATGGTTATAACCCACTATTCCAGCCTGGTCCTTTTACATGTTTGTCTAATGTGTCTCTTTTGGTCCTTGTGGCATAGTTATTGTCGTTTAGGTGGAAACTAATAGAAACGATGAAGAAATTTTTCATCATTAAAAAGAGGAATTTGTTATACCTAATGAAATTTTGATAATTTCCAAATAAAGGGATATTTTTTCTTTAATGTGATCCTTTCAGCTGAAGAGTAACATGCAATAAAGTTGACTTGTTAGCACAATAAAGGAGAAATTTCATAAAAGAAATTAGGATCCAATAGAAGATAAAAATCAAAGATAGAGATAAAAAGGAATGATAATTATAAGGAAGAGGCCAAGCATCCTAGAATACATCATGCAATAACAAGTCTTTGGAGCAAAGGAATTCTTGGGGGTTTATAACTCTACTAGCATAAGAGTATCTAGTATAGATATAACTACCGATGGATCTCCATACCAAGTTCTTAAAAACATAAAGCAAAAAATCTAAAATCGAGTGAGTTCATTTGTGGGTGCATTAAGTGCAACTGACACTCACGTGCAAAACTAAAGAACATGTTCCATTATTAGATATCTTTACAGTTCTTGTTTATATACTTTGAATTAGGAAGTTCATTAAGTAGTAACTTTTTAATCATTTATATTTGTAATTTCGGAAAGAAATTGCTTTTTGAGTTTACTCAAGTTGGGAAAACTTAACTCTTGGGGTTTATCATTCAAGAGTGACTGATGAACATTATTAAGAGTTAGAGTTATGTCACGACCCAATTTCGTGGACCATGATGGCACCTACTATACCACCAGTAAGAGAACCAAACATCGTAGTCCTAAGATGAAATGTAGGACTACTACATAAAATGCAGAAGTATATCAAAAGTCAAGATAAAATAGTAATTTGTGGAAGTCTTAAAGAATAACATAATCTACCCAAAATCCGGTATCAGTGTCAAACGAACCACTAAGTACAGAATGATAAAACTGAAGAAGTGCAATTTAAAGATGTCTCCGATATAAAATGGAGATCAACCAAAAACATAAGTCCGAAGAGAAGCAGGAACAAGCTGGACGCGAAACTCACCCTGAATCTCCGATATGAATAAAATTCAAATGAACAGTTGTCTGTATATCACAAATGAGAACCTGTACTCAGATCTGCACTTGTACAAGTGTAGTATAAGCACAAACTGCCCAAGTAACCCGTACCCAGTAGGCTTCGAGGGCCCACTAAGCACATAAGAATAATAAAAGTAGTAAATAACAGAGTACAAGAAAAAAGGTCACAGAAGCAAATAGTACAATACAGGAAAACTAGCAACTCAAGTACAAAACATGTGTCACGCAGACTGGTAGTGCTAGCTAATCACATAACAGGCTTGCATACAATTGAAGAGAACGTATTCGACATCCTTGCGACAATATATGAGAAAAATAACATAATAAATGGGAATAAAAAAAGATAGGAATAGGACATGGTTGGTATATCGGTAACCTCAAGTGAAAGGATAATTAAACGAATAAGAATATAATGCACGAATCCCACATAACATGAAACAACAAGTAACTGATAAGGAAAACTATGCATGATATGAATAATAAAGTAAGGCAATTAAACTCTAACAAGTCCCCCATAGCGAAGCGCAACGTACGCCACAAACATACTCACCCAAAGATTTTCCATCAAGTATATGAGCACACTGAAGAAAACAAGTGCAGAAAAGTAACAAACACATGATTGTCATCAGAACCTCACATCCCACTTTCTAAACTGCATTGAATCATAATTCGCACATAGTGCCCCGCAATAAAGTTATTCCACTGGCACATAGCGCCTCATATTAGTGTTAATCCTCTGGCACATAGTGCCTCATATAAGTGTTATTCCGCCGGCACATAGTGACTCAAATCAATCATATCATATTAGTAATATTTGCTAGCCATACTCGTCAAGTCAAGGCGTTCAACGCCAATGTATATGGTAGTATCACCTATGGCCCTTAATAATCAATATCATCATGTTTCCACAATCGCTAGTACCATGTGTGTTAAAAAGCTATACTCACTGTCGTACGACAACAATCTTAAGTCCCAGCATTGTACTCACTGTGGAATGAAGTCGATCTCAAGTCCCAGCATTTATTATTAAAAAAATACTTTTCCCTGTGCTAGAGTGTGACTGGACTAAAACAAGTGAAAACAGTGCTACTGGGTGCTCGATACAATGTCGAGACTAAAATAGTAATGGACAATTACTTGTATTATTATTAAAGTGTTCTTGTTTATTTCTTTATACCTCCATGAAACTTTATCATCAAATCATCCGCTAGCCATCGTATCTCATAAATCATATGGTGATACTACTCATCCCCAATGCACTCTCATCAGAGCCTTAGCCTCGGCCTTTATATATATATATATATATATATATATATATCAACATATAATCATGAATTATCCATCGCTTATTCCTTGCACAGGTATCCCTAATAAAATCCTAAGTGTCAAGCCCCATATCACTAGGGTGCCAAAATATCAATATCAACACGGAATGGATGAAAAAACGGTACGAGGATACTATACAACCTAGCTAACCAACCCAAGGATGCTATTAGTACAATTATTAAAGCTATAAGCCTAGAGGTAGCCCCACGGAGCTTACTGTCGTCTGACGATAAAGTGCTGGAAATCCACAAATCGTACTCCGACTGATGTCAAACGGTCTCCAAATAATATAAAACTTGTGTCAAAGTATTCTATATATTAATACGATTCTAACAGTGTATCGTATGCTAAGTTCCAGACAGGACCTAAAACGGGCTTGTGGGGCCCGCTCGCTAGAATGGAAAACAAACTTCACTATGGTGTTCCTAATGTCACTAGGAACCTATGCAGCAAAATATAGCACAATTCGAGTGCGGGAAGGGTTTCAAATCAACCCAGAAAGATTTGACCCTAAAGGAGTCAAAGATTCAACCTTTACGGATTTAACGTTAGAATTTCGGTGTATAAGTGATACTAGAAGCAATGTGTTTTCAAATATCGAAGAATTACTCAAAAATAAACAAATTATGGGATGGTTTCATAAATTTCCACTCTTGGTGCCATTAATGTGAAAACCAAGGATTTGAAGGATTTCAAGACATAATTTGAAGGAGAGACATACCAAATTGCATAGAAATCGAAGGAAACAAAGTGGGGAAGGTGCTCCACCTTGGGATGATGTTTAGGAGAATTTTTTGCTCAAAAATGTCTTGAATGAAGTAGGTTTGTGAAAATAAGAAATTGGGTTCGTAAAGGGTTTAACTACTATTTTTGCATTGTGTGAATCGCACATTTTATTATGTGATTGTACAATTTGGTTTGTGAACTATACATTGACTACCAGGTTGTGAGAATCGCACAATTAATTGTACGATTGCATAATTCAATGTGCGAACCGCACATTAGAGCCGCACACCAAACCAGTAGGTCCACTATACTGTGTCATTTTAATAAATTGGGCACATCTCCCTACTCCGAACTCCAAATAAAATACGGTTGGTTGCGTTGGATTCTAGACTCAAATAGCTTTCTGTAGATAGGTTATGGGTTATCATATTCATTATCAAATGGTCAATTGAAGTTGACCTATGTATGAAGGAACCTAAAAGTCAGTAAATTAAGAAGGGTCTTGAGCTCAACTGAATGAGCTTGCTGAGGTGAGCTTCGCCAAGGTATGATCTCACAGAGACGAGCTCACTAGGAGAAGGTGCTAAGGTCTAGATAGTGTGATGAGGTAGAGACCAATTGCAGGTTTCTGCTGCAAATTTTCAAGATCTCCAACTAGGGTTTCAGAATTGAAACAAAGTCCAAATTTGACAACCTAAATATGCATTTTGAGTGAAAAACACATTTCGAACTCAACGAAATCAACAAAATTAAAATCCGAGGTCATTTACACAAAATGACCCCTCAAACCAAAAGTAACCAAAAGTGCATTTCTCCACCAACACCTCGAAAATGCAACGCCAAGTCCATAAATTATGCCAACACCTCACCTAGCCTAAAATTATCATTTTGGAGCTGTTGTAAATGTCAGAATTACAATTCGGCACTCCGAATATCGAAATACTACTCGACCTCCACTTTAGGGCATAACTTAACTAAAATCCACAATTTTTCATAACTTGCAAATAAAAAATCCAAAGCACAAACTTAAGGTCAATCTTGACTTTGTTTTGTATTTCAAAGCTAACGAAACTATCAGAATTTAATTTTAAGCTCATCTTGAAAGAAAGCTAACTTTGGTCAATAAGTACTTAGTTATAGGCTCTAAAATAGGGAATTTAAGATATTACTCAACCGAGGCGCTAGGAATTCGAACTACCGGTCCCAGTAAGTCATAAATGACTTGGGGAAACTACCGAAATGCTATAGAATACAAAACATTTCATATTTGAAATAAATGACCATGAGGGTCATTATACTAAGCTTACCCCACCTACCAAATCTCATAATTCCCTTCATAGGAAAAACCCGAAAAAGAACTTATCACAACATTGAACTCTAGAGACCAAAGCCTATGATCTGCATAGGACTTCTGCTTGCATTGAGCAGCTCAAAGTCGATCCAGAATAACTTTAACACTATCAACCATATATCAAAGCACTCTAGGGTAAAGTCTCTTTACCACAAAACTAACAACTAAGAGATCTACAACGCCTACCATACAAAGCCTCAAGGGATGCTATCTAAAAGATAGAATGATAATTATTATTATACAAAAACTAGGCCAATGTTATATGTCTATTCCATCTACCAAAATCAAAGGTACATGCCCGTTACATGTCCTTGACTACCTGAATAGTCCTGTTGAACTGCATGTTGATCTGAGGGTGAAATATTATGCTAAAAAATACACCTCGATACCCATCTACCTCCGCACTGACCTCTAAAAACATGGTGTAAATTATGCATCTCAGTCATATATGATAGAAACTAGCACCTAATAAAGCCTAATCATCTCTCAAACATATAACTCAGCTAAGACCTTTTCATCCCAAGATGAATATGTCACAAGAAATAAGTTAAATTGGTCAATCAATCACGATTAGCCAAATAAGATCATGACCCCTAGATGAGCGAGGAAGGCCTGAAGAAAAATCCATAGTAACACTCTCCCACTTAAACTCAAGAATTGGAGTCTTTGAAGCTTATAGCCCATTCTCCGGTGCTTGAACTTAACCTGATGACAGTTCAAACACCGAGACACAAAAGATGTTATGGTTCTCTTATTCCCCACTAATAATATTGCCTCAAGTCATGATACATCTTTGCAATACCTTGCTGGTTAGAGTATCTAAAATAATGAGCCTCACATACAAGAGTTTGAATCAACACACCAACTCTCAAAACAGAAAGGTGACCATGAATTCACAACATATATCAAAATCCACTATGGACCAACTGAAGTCACCCCTTAAAACCCTCTTTATTATATAAATTAGATGGGGGTCCTTGTACCCATGCTATCTAATTTGATCAAATAAAGTCGATCTAAACTTAACATGTGCAACAGCCCACTCTAGTGCTGAAATATCCACTCTAACCAGCCTATTGGCCAAGTAATGACTGTCCCAAGCCCACAGTCTCTCAGAAACTTAAATAGAAGATAGGCTACCCATACTCATAGCCTTCTAGCCAAGGCATCTGCAACCATATTAGCCCTGCTTGGATGGTATAGTATACTCAGATCATAGTCCTTCAGGATCTTAACCCATCTTCGATGTATCAAGTTAAGCACCTTCTGACTTAAGAGGTACTGCAGGATATGGTGACTAGCATAAATCTTGCAATGGACCCTATATAGATAGTGCCTCCAATTCTTAAGCACGAAAACTACTGCCACCAATACCAAGGCATGGGTTGGGTAGTTGTGCTCTTAACCCTTCAGCTGCTGATAAGCATAAGATGTAACATGACCCTAATACATCAGAACACAACCCAACCAATACCTGAAGCATCATAATACACCGCGTATATATGACCCTTAATTGGTGAGGAAAGGGATGGGTCAGTAATCAACAACTCCTTAAGCCTTCAAAAGCTAGACTGACACTCAACTCACCGTTAGAAGCGAACGTCCTTCCATATCAACCTAGTAAAAGGAGATGCAATGTATGAAGAACCCAAAAAAATGGTAGTAACATCCAGCTAACCAAAGTAAATTAAGAATCTTTGAAGGGGTGGTAGGTTGATACCAAGAACGAATTTGGTAACCTTATACAGATCAACACTACTACCAGCTCTATACACCATATGGCCCCAGTTAATCTTCGTGAGTTGAATGTTCATCTACAAGACTTTATTAATAGAGGCTTCATTTGTCCTAGTGTATCTCTTTGGGGTGCCTTGTCACTGTTTGTGAAGAAAAAGGTATGGTCTATGTGGATGTGTATTGACTATAGGCAGTTGAATAAGGTAACTATTAAGCATATGAACCCCCTACCATGCATTGATGACTTATTTGACTAGGTACAGAGTTCTATAGTGTTTTCTAAGATTGATTTGAGATCCTGTTATCACCAGTTGAGGATTCAGGTTGATGATATCTAGAAGATGTCTTATCAAACAAGATATATGCATTATGAGTTCCTGGTGATGTTATTTAGGCTGACTAACGCCCCTGCAAACTTTTAGCCTTGATGACTCAGGTGCTTAAACCCAATTTGGACTCATTTTTTTGTCATGTTTATCAATGATATATTGCTTTACTCATGGATTCGAGCAGAGCACAAGGAACACTCGCGGATAGTGCTTCAGACTTTGAGAATTAAGCAGCTCTACGCCAAGTTCTCAAAGTATGTCTTTTAGTTGGACTCTATTAGAAGATCCACCTCTTTTCCTATGGTTTGAGGTTACATATCCTCAGTAAGGTAGAGTGGATACTGGTGCTGAAGAAGTCTTTTAGGACATTGCTAATTGTGCCCATTGTATTGATATTTTGTCTAACTAGGACCAAAGGGGAGGCAAGAAGAGGCAGCGCCGCAAGGTTATCTATTTGGGTTTTAGGTTCGGAGATAGAAATTATAGCAGGAGGGGTTAGAGACCAGACGACGATACTAGGCTTCACTCCAGAATTTGGACAAGGGCAGAGAAGCCGTCTTGCTAAGGGCCTATCTTCAGGTTCGTGGGGTCATATTGAGGGTTCCATCAGTCAGTCCTTGGCATATCTTCAGGTTCGTGGGGTCAGATTGAAGGTTCCATCAGGCAGTACAGAGACAAGGGTGGTTACTATGAGTGTACTGAGGTTGGTCATTATGCCAGAGATTGTCCTAGAGCTACCAAATAGTGACATATAGAAGGTTGATTTGATTATGGTGATAGGTTCCATTTTTCTTGGGATTTCCCTCGGTACAGGGCTACAAAGACAACATCCTTTCCTACTCATGCATTATAAATAGTACACGGGGTATAGACGGCTATACAATAGCTCTAGAAGATAGGGGAGAAGGATATAGGGGTAGAGGTGGTGAGAATCAGCAGGGTGGAGGCCGCCGCTAGCTGTATGCCATTTAGGACAAAGTCGAGGCTAATAAATTAGATGTTATTCTAACCAATATGTTACTTGTTTTTGGTCAACTTTGACTTTATTTGACCCTGGATCTACCTTTTCAAGTGTATCCATATTTTTCTTCTTGTTTGGGTGTTCATAGTGAGCCCTTGAGTGTGTCTACCCCTATGAGCGCAGACCTAGTGGTGGATTAGGTATTATGACTACTTTGGGGTATGATACTCAGGCTAACTTTATTGAGCTAGATATGTTTGACATTAATGTAATTCTAAGAATGGACTAGTTCTCCCCTAACCTTTCAATCCTAGGTTATTGTGCAAATACCATGACATTATTCGTGCGACGTGTACCTCAGGTAGTGTGGTACGGTCCCACTAGCTACTCCTTGGTTTGGGTTATCTCTTATTATAAGGTGTGTAGTTTTATTTTTAGTGGTTGTCATGCTTGCTCGGCTCCTGTTAGAGATGTTATTAGTGATCCTCCATGCCCTGAGTTCGTGCTAATTACTTATAAGTTCTTAGATATATTTCTCGCTGATTTACTTGGCCTCCCAACTGAGACTTATATCGACTTTTCCATTGAGGTTGTGTGAGGAAATTAGCCCATTTATATTGCCTCTTATCATAAGGCTCATTGTTTGTCACTTCGGGCTATGGGTTAGGATTACCTACAGGTGGGTTGTAAGCACCATTGTAGTCTGATTTTTGGGTTGTGAAAGATTCATATCAGAGCTTAGGTTCACCAGTTCTTTGGAGTTGGAGCAATTACCTAGTATAGTCCTACGTTTTAGTATGTATATATCCATTTATAATCTTATAGAGGCTATAGAGTACCTTAGGAAAGCTTTCAACTCTTGTTTCTTCTCACACATTATCATTGTGTCAGTTCCTGGAAAGAATCATTTGGTTTCACTCTTTCATAGATGGTAAGCACTCTTATTTCTCTATGGAGAGAGACCCTCCCTTATTAGATTAGAAGCCCCCACCCAGAGTTTGAGAGGGATTTGTAGAGGGCATTAAGTAGGTTGGAACTCTTCCTACTTCATCTCAGCTTAGCACAGCTATAGTAGACAATCTAATTCAGCTGTAACCACCTCACATGCGTCCCCAGTAGCTTATGCAGAAACCGCTAACCGCGATCCATAAAACATTATAGTAGATATTATAGATGTTTGTTAGGATACCGATAGAGGCACGACAGTCTTTAGCTAAAGGATCGATATGGGCGCTCCACCTCCCCAGGTGCCTATATCCCCAGCAATACTATTTTTTTATCCTTCACCACCAGTTCAAATCTCTCTTGCATCTACTTTGATACCAGATCTAACTATTCCAACTTCTAAGGTAAGTATATATTGGACAACTTCCTATTAATCGTACTAGCTAGATTCTTTGGAGTAGAGGGGAAAGACCCCCATAAGTTTATAGTTGCATGTAAGGAGATATTGAGGACTTTAGCATTATTGGAGATACAAGGGGTTGATTTTACTATATATTTTCTTGAGGTATATGCCAGTCATTTGTGGAGAGTGTTTAGAGATCGCAGGCTGCCTATTCATCTCCGTTGACTTGGGGACTATTCATAGAGGTCTTTATGTTCATATAAGTGCCTAGGAGTGCATAAGAGAAGTTAGGGGCTCAGTTTGTATAATTATAGTAGGGTACCATGATAGTGTCTCAATACAAGGCATGGTTTGTTAAGCTTTCTAGACATGCTAAAGATTTGTTTCCTACATAGAAGGAGCAGATTCGTCACTTCACCTATGGTTTGAGGTTAGATATTTTTGGTTAGGTAGGTGGATGCCAGTGATGAAGAGGTTTTTTCTATACATTACTAACTATGACCATAGTATGGAGATTTTGGATTTCCAGGACCAAGAGGGCAACAAGAAGAGGCAGCGCCACTAGGACAACTATTTGGGTTCTAGGTCTGGATGTAGATATTATAGTTGGAGGGCTTATACTATTCGCTAATGTTAGGATTCACACCAGACTTTGGATAGAAGGTAGAGTAGCCATCCGGCCAGGGGCTAAAGAAAAGGATGGTTGATACGAGTGGGTGAGGTTGGTCATTATTATAAAGAGTGACCCAGAGATCAACATAAAGAGGGTTTCTTTGATTGTGGTGATAGGTACCATTTTTCTCAAGATTTCCCTCGGGGAAGGGCTACACAGACAACATCCTTGCCTACCCATCCTTTACAAACAGTACCATCGACTAGAGGTGGTTAGATAGTAGCTCGGGGAGATAGGGGATGAGGCTAGAGGGGTAGATCTTGAGCTAGAGATGGTAAGAAGAAGTAGAGTGGAGGCCACAACCATTTATATTCCATTTTGAACAGATCCTAGGCTGACCATATGTGGTTGTGACTTATATGTTACTTATTTGTAGGCGCCCATATTTGACTTTATTTGACCTTGGATGTATCTTGTCATATGTATATATGTATTTTACTTCTTTTTAGGTATTTCTAGAGAGCCGTTATTTGTGACCTCGAGTGTGTCTATCCCTATGGGCGCAGCCCTAGTTGTGTATTGGGTATATAGCTCGTGTTTTTGATTATTTAGGGGTATGGCACTCGGGTGGACTTGATTGGTTTGGATATGTTGGACTCTAATGTGATTCTGGGCATGGACTTGTTATCCCCTCATTGTGTGGTCCTGGATTACTATATTAAGACATCAACCTTATTTTTTCCTAGTGTACCCCTAGTGGAATGGTACGGGCCCACTACACACTCCTCGATTTGGGTTGTCTCTTATTGTTAGGATTGTAGGCTTATTTCTAGAGGTTTTCATGCTTACTTGACTTATGTTAGAGATGTTATTCTTGATCCTCCCTCCCCTGATCCTCTTCCAGTTGTTTGTGAGTTCTTGGATATATTTCCTGCTGATCCCTGACCTCTCACCCAAGCGCCATATCAACTTTTCCAGTAAGGTTGGACTGGGAACTAGGCTCATATATATTTCCCCTTGCCGTATGGGCCATTACTTTTTGCTCTTGGCTACATGGTTAAGCTTACCTATAGGTGGGTTTTAGCCACCGTCATGATCCGATTTTTGGGTTATGATAGTTTTTTGGACTAAAAATGGTGGTTTATGCATAAAACTAAAAATGAAAATTTGGGGTTTTGAATTACGAAATAGATTAAGTTTTTTCTAAAACGTGATAATTAGATTCCCCATGTGATAGGTAACTTAATTTTTCAATAAATTCTAGTTTTGACCTTGTGGGCTTGGGGTGGAATTTTGCATAAAGATTTGAAATATTGAATTATGGGTATTGATTGTTGTATTTTATGGTGTATATTACAAACAACTCCTGAATAAATAAAAAGGTGTATGCTGCACTCAGGAAGGACTGACATCAATATACTAAAGGAAGGTGGGAAACACAAGAATGAGTAGTTCGCTCCATGACCAATCTACTTTAGTATATCATATGGATATAGAAAAAGCAAGAAATTTTGATGAAATAGAAACATCTCTTTTATATTTCTATTTAACTAGTTCATATATTTACTTCATATTTTCTTGGGAGGAATTTGATCTCGGTATCATCATTTTTAAAGAAAATCGTATTGTGGTAGAGACGTGAGGAAAAGGTCTAGAATGGTCTATTTTATTTGCTAAATCGTGAGTTTTCTTTTTACTCTCTACAAGTATTCTACTCCATGACCATGCATCGAAGGTGTTACAGAAGGCAAAGCTTATGACTTATGTTTGTTCTTCGTAATCAAGCAAGTTAAGGTTATATGGTCTCTTAGATAGTATTTGTGTGTCTTTACTTGTTTAGTTATTATAATTAAGAGTAATGGGAATATTTGTGCTAACCATGTAGGTGAAATTAAAAGGATACACCGGGGTACCCGTTTCAAGCATGTTGGGCTAAAATAAAGTAAATTACTTGGTGAATTATTTGTTACTGAACTTTGTGATTTGATGAGTTAATTATAATATGTAGTTCCTTGAGTAGGCCTAAATATTTATAATTAAAATAATAATATTTCCTTGACTGTGATGTATTGATATTTCATTATAATGTCGGTATTGGCTAGTTGAATTAAATTGTTGATTTGTTGATAATTGCCAATGAGAGGATAATATACCTGATCCTTGATATGAGATAACCATTTTTTATGAACTATTTGAGATTGTTGTATGATTTTTGACATTGAGTCTGGATTTGTTGTTCTGTCTTGGAAATACTGAAAGACACAGTCGAGGCTTTGATCTAGTGTATATATGATTCAAAAGGCATATCCGAGGCTCTGACTAGGTGCTAATTTTTGGAATGACATAGTTGAGGCTTTGATCAAGTGTCTATATGGTTGAAAGGTACATTTTGAGGCTCTGAATGGCTACCTGAATTGAGGAATTAATATTGAACATTGTTGATGACTTGGGAAATACCATATGTTCTGATTTATATTTGGGCTTAAGAGCTTTGTTGATAATTTGTTAGTTTGTTGAACTTGAGCTTTCTGGTACTTTCTTTTTATGATATGAGTTAGAGTATTGGTGTAGTTATTTATACTTGTATGTAATTGTGAAAACTATTATTGGGCCATTGGATATATCTGTTATAGGTTGCAGTTATTAGAGGATGGTTGATTGTTAGGGTTCTTTTCATCTCTTTATATTAGAAGCAACTGAGGATGTTGCTGAGTACTACTGTTTATGTACTCACCCTTGTTTTTTTCACTTTTATAAAGGTGTTTTTTTGGAGCCGACTTGATTCCTTCTCCACTCTCACTCCCGAACACATTCTCTTGATACTTTTCTAATATTAATTTCCTATTCTATCGTAGATTTTGTTATTCTCACTTGTAGTTCATATTTCAAATGCCTTTACTATTTAACGACTCTAAATTAGAGGCTATATCCAGTAGATACCTAGTTTTGGGTTATAGTTATATGAGTTATGTTTTAAATCTTGTAGATTTCTATTTAATTATTTTGTTTTAACATTTATGTTTATATTTTCTTGATCATCATTGGTTTTGGATGGACCTATCATGGTGGGAATATAGGTTAGACAATCATATTTTAGGTTATGATATGTTGGTATCAGAGCACCGAGTTCACAGATCCCAATGTACAGATGCCAAGTTTAGTAGATTCACATATTGGTGCAAACACATCCATGACTTATCCTTGAGAAGCTTTTATTCTCTCATTGTTCTCTAGCGTGAATTGTTTGCATTTGCTAAGTTCTTACATGTTTTTTTCAACAGATGGTTAGACCAGGGCTACAGTTGGTCGTGTTTTCTAAGTCCTTGCATGCTTTATTCGGCATATGGTTAGGACTAGGGTTACTATTGATGGAGATAAATATCCTTTTCCTTAGCCTACAACCCAAGGCAGGGGTAAAGACCAACCTGGAGCCAGGGGTAGGGCAAGGGGAGTCTTTCTATTTAGAGGACATTCCATAGCAGCCTCCCCAAATCCTGATAATCAAAGGGATGAGAAGAAGGTTTTTCATAAGTATATAACATCCTTACTATTACAGGATACACTACCCAGGGTTCAAGGTGTATTAGTGAGATTTTCACAAAGAAGTACGATGTATGGTTTGTAGACTCGAGTTTGGGCAAAGACCCCTGATAACCAGTATATTCCAGTAGTTCATGGTCTGGTGGGTCGATCACCAATAGTTCAGGTTCCAATGAGGAAGCCTCCAATGGTTTCGGGGTAGGTGAATTAGTTGTCGATTGTACAGAGGGTTTATGATATTCCTATTATAGGAGTTGGTATGTTGAGTGTAGTATTGACTAAGATTTCATTTAGCAGTGGTGTAGGTATGAGAGATTCAGAAAGATGGACCTGTCACAGTTTCAAGGTAGGCAAACTGAGGATCCTTATGACTTTTTTTCCACATGTCATTAGTTTCTTTAGACTGTTAGGATATTTCACGGTCATGGGGTTGATTATAATTTTTTATAGTTGCATGATCCATTCAGACAATGTGGCATGCTTGTGGTCATTTAGGCCAGTTGGATCCCCTCCCATGACTTAGGATGTGTTTTCTAAAGCGTTCATTGGTATATTTATGCCTCATAATATGAGGGATAGCATCAAGCATTAGTTTGATAACTTATTTCAAAAGGGTATATCGGTTGCAAAGTAAGTATCCCACTTGTACACTTTGTTTGGATATGTTTTAGACATATTTCGATATGAGCAAGAGAAGATTACAAAGTTTATGAGAGGGTTAAGTTTTACTCTCCAGGTATATCAGGTAGAGGGTATACCCTTCAGAGTGTGATTGAGGATTCCAAAAGCTTCTAGCAGTTGAGGAGAGATATGTTTAGGGATTTCAGGGGAAAGAAGCCTTGTTAGCCCAGGCATTTTTCTGGTGCCTTATTTATAGGAAGGTTTTATTTCATCGGGGAAGTCATTTCCATCATTATGGACTATTTTAGGAGGCTCTGCATACTTTCTATAGCACCTAATTGGTTCAGAGTTTGTTCAGCCCAAGGCAAGGTCTATATGGGTCCTAGTAGAGATTCCCGAGCCAAGTTGGCTATTCGGGATCTTTAAGTTTTCAAAATATTAGGCCCCTTCCTATTTTGCATATTTTACGTATGGTGACCCAGGATAAAGGCAGAGGTTCAATCCCCAACATATGCAGTTAGAGTCTCAGTAGGCCTCTCAAGAATCTCATCCTTAGTTAGATCACCTATATCTCCATCTAGTAGTTGGGGGTGCACAGTCCAGTACGGGTGTACAGAAACCTGGTAGAGGTTTGATCCATAATACATCTCAGTCCAGAGGTGGTCGTACTCTATGTTATGCATTTTGGGGTAGGACCAAGGTAGATTCATCTGATGTACTATCTCAGTTTTTCGTTGACCTACATTTTTATTATTTGATCCAGTGTCTGTATATTTGTAAATGTCTACCTATTTGTTGTTGGTTTTGATATGTTCTTTTATGCTATGGAAATACCCTTCGAGTTTCTACTCTCGAGGGTAATTCCTTAATGGCGAATTGAATGTGCCAATCCCATCTTGTTGTCTTATCAGACTACGAGTTATAGGTAAACTTAACTTTGCTAGATATGGTTGATTTTAAAGTTATTTTGGGTATGGATTGGCTCTCTCCTTATCATGTTGTCTTGGATTTCCATACCAATAATGTCACCTTATGTATGCTTAGTGTTCCATAGGTAGAGTGGAAGGGTGAGATTGGTTCATATCCTTGAAGGGTTATATATTTTCTTCGAGCTCAAAGATTAGTTAAGAAGGCATTTCTATCTTATTTGTCTTCTGTTAGGGGTGTTAGTGTTGATTCCCCTTCCTTAGAGTTTTTCACTATGGTTAGGGAGTTTGTTGATGTATTTCTAACTGACCTTTTCGATGTTCCTCCGGATAGATATATTGATTTTGGATTGATTTAGAGTACGTGACTAAGACCATTTCTGTTCCTTATTATCGCATTGCTCCTTTTGAGTTGAAGAAATTAAAGGACTTGCTTAATAAGGGTTTTATTTATCCTAGTATGTCACCATTAGGGGCACCTATCTTTTTTGTGAAGAATAAATATAGTTTCATGCGTATGTGCATCGATTTTTGGCAGTTGAATAAGGTGATTATAAAGAATAAGTACCCATTGTCTTGTATTGATGACTTGTTTGATCATCTTTAGGGTGTTGTAATCTTTTCTAAGTTTGATTTGAAGTCTATTTACCATCAGTTGAGGAGTAGGCCCTTTCATATTCCTAAGATAGTCTTTTACATAATATATGGTCATTACAAGTTCTTGGTGATATCTTTTGGGCTTACTAATGCCCAGGATGCATCTATAGTGTTGATGAATGGTGTGTACCATCATATCTTGATTCCTTCTTATTATGTTCATTTATTATATCATGGAGTATTCCAAGATCTAGGTAGATCATGTTCGACATTTAAGGGTTGTGCTTTAGAGATTGCATAATGAGAAGTTGTATGCTAAGTCCTCAAAATATGAGTTTTGAATATGTAATTCTTGGGACATGTATTGTCCAAGGAGGGTATTACGATCGATTCAACAAAGATTGCAACTATGAGAAATTGGGTGAGGCCTACTTCACCAACTGATATTTGGAGCTTTGTGGATTTAACTAGGTACTATATGAGGTTTGTGTAGGTTTTCTCTTTGATTATGTCTCCATTAAATATATTGACTTAGAAAAATGTGTCTTTTCAATATTTGGATAAGTGTGAAGAGATCTTTCAAAAGTTCAAACCTTTATTGACTTCTTCTCTTATTTTTACTTTTCCTGTAGAGGGTAAAGATTTTGTTTTGTATTGTGATGTGATGATTCTAGAGTGGGTTTGGGTTGAGTGTTGATGTATAATGGGAAGTTTTTGGACTATTATTTAAGGCAGTTGAAGGTGAACGAGAAGAATTACCCTACTCACACTTTGTGGTTGGTTGTTGTGGTGTTTGTGTTAATGTTGTGGAGGCATTATCTCTATGGTGCATACTACAAGTTGTTCATTGATCATGTGAGTCTTTAATACATTTTCATCTAGAAGGATCTTAATTTGAGGCAGCTTCATTGGTTATAGCTGCTAAAGTATTATAACATGGCTATCTGTATCATCTGGGCAAGGCCAATGTAGTGGCGGCTTCCCTTAGTAAAAAGCCCTTAAGTTTGAATAGTTTGGCTTCTATTCAAATTAAGGAGCGTCCTTTTTCTAGAGATGTTTAGAGTATATACAATAGTTTGGTTAGGTTGCTGACTTAGGAGGATGTTAGGGTTCTTGCTTTCTTGGAGGCTCGATCCTATTTTATTGGAGCATATTAGTGAGACATAATTTGATGATGCAAGTTTGAGGACTATTGGATATAAGGTGTTATGGGAGAAATCCAAGGTGGCAGTGTTGGATTTTGAGGGTGTTTTGAGGATTAGGTATTGTATTATGCCCCTAAGTCTAATGACCTGGTTAGATTGATTTTGGAAGAGTCTATAGTTTGATGTATTTAGGGGAAACAAAGATGTCTCATGATTTGAGTCAGTATTACTGGTGGTGTGGCATAAAGAAATACATTACAAATTTTGTTGCTAGGTGCTTTAACTGACAGCTCGTAAAGTTTGAGTAATAGAGCCAAGTGGTATATCTCAGAGGATGTTAATTCCTGAATTGACATGGGAGCGCATAGGCATGGATTTCATCATTGGTCTACCTAGGACTTTGGGTAGTCTGGACTCTATTTGGGTGATTTTTGATCGGTTGGCCAAGTATGCCATTTCATTCTAGTTAAGGTAAGGTATAGTGCTCATGAGTTAGCTCAAATTTACATCGGTTAGATTATCCAATTGTAAGGGGTTACTATATCCATTATATCTTATCAAGGTATGAATTTCACATCGCACTTTTGGAGTACTATGCAGTATGACATGGGCACTCAGTTAGATATATGCATAGCTTTTCATGCCTAGACTAATGGTAACTCTGAGCGCACTACTTGGGTATTAAAGGATATGCTATGGGCATGTGTTATTCACTTTGGCAGTCATTGAGACCCGATTATTATTTCCTTTAGATTTTTCTTATAACAATTCGTACCATTTGAGTATTCAGATGGCTTCTTTTGGAGGCATTGTATGGTAGGAGGCGTAGATCTTCTATTGGGTAGTTGAGACTTCTAAGGATAGACATGGGGTACAGACATGTTGAATGACTCGGTGGAGAAAGTTAGATTAATTCATACTAGGTCGTTATGGATAAGAGGAAGAATGAGAGATATGTTGATAGGAGAGTTTGGGATTTGGATTTCTTTAAGAGAGATTAGATGTGGACGAAGCCATCACCTGTGAAGGTTGTCATGTTATTTGGTAAGAAAGTCAAGCTTAGTCCTAGATTCATCGGCCCTTTTGTGATTCTTGAGCAAAAGGGAGAAGTGGCTTAAATGTTATCCTTGCCAACTGGTTTGTCAGCGGTGCATCCAATCTTTCATGTTTTTATGCTACAAAAGTATATTTAAGACAAGTCACATGTGATGTGGTAGGATGCGGTGAGTTTAGACCCATATTAGACTTTTAAGGAGGAGCTAGTTGCTATTTTTCATAAGTAGGTTCAGAAGCTAAGAAACAAAAAGATACCTTCGGTAATGGTTTAGTTGAAGCATTGACCAATCAATGAGGCTACTTAGGAGATCTAGTCTGATATGTGTAGCCAGTATCCTCAGATTTTTGAGTCGTTAGGTATTTTTCTCTCTCTTATATTAGAGGACAAACATGGTTTTTAGTCCTAGATGATGTAATGAACCTCAAGGTTATTTTTTATTTTCGGTGTATTTTATTAGTTTTCCTTTTACTTAATTGCATTATGTCAAACAAATTTTGGTTTCCTGTTTGGTTTGGGAATGGAAAGGAATTTTTGGCAAGTTTTTGAGAATTCTCATTTTTAAGCTTAAAGTGAGAAGCAGTGGACTTTAGTCAACATTTAAAGTTCAGAGCCTCAGATAAAAAATCTATGAGTTCCATCAAGTTTAAAATATGGAATTTGGTCTTGGAATATCTCCAACTCATGTTTTAACCCTTTCGTTGTGATTTTGAGTGGTTTGATTGGATAAATTATAAATTTTAGAAAAATATCTGAGTTGAGTCAGTATTTGAGGTAAGAGTTCTCATACTTAAAATTTAATGATTTCTTTTATTTTAGGAGGTGATTTTTTGTCTAGAATGAGGTCTTGTTTATATTCTGGATCCCGGGGATTTTTTCTCTTTTCAGTGAAATTTAGCTAAAAATGGAACCCTTAATGGATATCGGGTCAAGGATACCTTGGATTTTTTTTGGATGGTTTCGTTGAGTTTGAAATGTCAAATTTACTATGGTTTCATATATGGTGTGTTTATATGGGATTCCAAACAAATCTGAGGTTCCATTGGGAACATGCTTACTTGTGAAATTTCATATGTTTTGATGTTTCTGGTGTAGCTATAGGTTGTTCTTCGTGATCGCGTGGATGATTGTGATCATGGATGGGTTAAAATATAGGCATCATGGTCAAGTGTAAGGTAACACCATTTCATAAATTGGGATTGTAGGTTGCTTTGGTCGCTT
>JBDJHY010203252.1:0-10507 GCA_039654485.1 Withania somnifera | reverse complement strand
AACCAAATTCACTTGCATTATGATTAACTTTATGATGATATCAGAAGATGCAAAAACCAAGTCATCACTATCAGTTGTAACCCAAGTATTAACAAAATAGAAAAATCTCATTCCTTTGAGCGCACTAGAATTATAAAACAGAATAACACCAGATTTAGGAATACTAATGATATGCAACATGTAGTACTAAAGAATTCAATATATGATCATCCTATAGGGAAGATATAAGGATTTAATTTGTATATCAGTCATTCTATTAATTATCACAGTGGACATCCTGAACTTGTGTTTTGTAGCAACACAATAAGTTATAAGAATGTTCTACCCGTGGTAGAAGAGTGGTGTCAATAATGTGAGAGATTAAAAGATATACAAATGATTGATTATAACTAGATAAAGAGTCTTCTAGAGACAATAACTACTTTGCCTGATCAAGAGAAACGTCACCACTTAGTATTGTAGAGAATGGTGAGGCCAAAATAATTTCTTTTGAACATTTGACCAAAAAGAGAACATTGATAAGAATTCATTTTCCATACACCAGAGTTTCAAAAGAATATTCATTTAATGAATGGAGATTTCCATAGAAAACTTTGACAAGAGGTTCATAAGTATGGACAGAGAAGGTACAGAACTTTATTGTGCCACCTTTAAAATCAAAGAACTCATTGATATGGCACTTTATTGAAGAAAGATATTCCAAACCAAGAAATCTTCCATGTATAATGGGTTTTTTTAGCAAGGTGTTGTATAGATTCTCATGAGAGGGATTGTAGAAAACTATTCCAGGACCAGTATTATTAGGATCAAATCAGTCAAGAATAATCATTTTCAGAAGAATTTTTGGAAGAGTCAGAATTGGAATTTGTAGGATTTTGAGAAGCTATTTTTAGATAGTTTGAAAGAAAAGTGAGAGGTGAAATGAGAGAAGTTTTATTTAAAAATGCATAGTGGAAGGACATGACAATTTATGAGAAGATTTATCATAACTTCCATAGTGAGGCATCACCTAGAGAAGAGAAAAAAGAAGTGGTACATGTACACTAAATTCATTTGATAGATTTGGGAAAACCTAAAAATCTTTTCTTTGAATACATAGAGAATTCTTCTAGAAATACATTTCAAATAATATTAAATTATACTTATGTGTCAACAATCCTATAATATTGTCAAGTAAGAAACTTTAGCAACTTTCTCATAGTATATCATTTATAAGAAGTCAATAGTTTGTTCTTAGACATTATTAATATGTTTAGCAATATATAACAATAGGAAAAAATTTCTTAGAAGACATCGTATAATAGTAGTAGTACTTTTTTGTCAATATAGTATTACCGCTCTTATCTGTAAGTGATACTCATAGTTTCTACAGGAGCCTTAGTATAAATCTTTCATGCCCAAAAATTAATATGTGATGGCACCTACCTTCCCACATTGTGGGTCATCCTAAATCATGGTAAAACATTGAATAAAAGATAGAATCACAAGGAGAAAACAATATATGTATATATATATATAAGTAAATGGTAGTCTAATGCAACTGCAAAAGTTAAATATAACGTGTCCAAAAACAAAGTTTCACTGTACATAGCCACTAATAAAAATTTATAAAAAGTCTAATAAATCTTAAAATCTTTCAAAGGAGATAAAAATTTCAAGGCAAGATATAGGAACTCTGTAGGCTACAAATGAGAGGAAGCTACCTCTACATGTCTCCAGGAAAAATCTTAGTCTGGAAGGAAGGATTCACGACTGATCCGCTACAACACCTGCACAAGAGTACAGAAAAACATGGGTATAATTCAATGGTACCGAGCAACATCCTTAGATGGTCTAAGTATAAAGACCTAGTGACTACCCCTAGCATCCAATCACCCTCCAATACTATAACTTGCACATAGTTTATATACAACAGTCCCGCTAATAATACGAACAAGATATACATAATCTAAAGTATCTCTCACATGGTACAACTTTCACTAAAACCACTACCATATTAACTACCTCAAGATCATCAACATTATCTAAATCAAATCAACTCCATGTAGTATCACATAATCTTAAGTAAGAATAAGTAATTAGTAGGGAAGATAAGTAAAATAAGAGAAATCCAAGGGAATTTAATGTAGTGTAATGCATAAATATTGTAAAACATGCCTACCCTATCTCTTTTGATACATGGCCGACAGAAACCTTGGTGCATGTATCCCAATATCTGGCAGAAACCTCAGGTCTCTCTATCTATATGTGTGTATGTGTGTGTATATACAGAACACTCAGATCATAAATCACTTCTTGGCAAAAAACTCAGGCCGTAAACACCTCTTAGTAGAAACCTCAGGGACAAATCTCAGAAATACCTCAATAATGTATGTCTGGAAAAGAACTCGGATCCCAACATCCCATATCATAGCAATAATTTATTATCTATGGATAATAAGAATAGATAGTTACATATCAATGTAAGCATGGAAATTGACATCAAATCAGAATGTAGTAAATTGACTAAATCTTCAAAGGGTACATAATTATAAAGCTAACCATTTTATCCTAACCTCTAGAAGGTTTTATAAAGATGATACAATTCCACAAATTGATTCATTATGAATCAGTGCTCATTTTCATTTTATCCCAACAAGTTTCACCCAATTCATGGCATTTCAACTAATTCACAAAGTAGAATAAGGTTGTATTACCCTCGGGATTGTCATATTTTTATTGAATTCTCCATGGTTAGAGGATTCTTCTAACTACCCCAAGTCATTTATGACTTTTGGGACTAGTAGCTCGAATCCGTGGAAATTCTGTCGAGTTTATCTCAATTCTCCTATTTTGGATTTTTAACCTTGGAATTGGGTAATTGAAGAATAAATTCCTCGGAAGCATGTTCAAAATTAAAATTCGACAGTTCCCTTAGCTACAAAATGTGGACTTTATCCAAGAGAGACTTTTGGTTCGAAACCCGGGGCTTTCAGCTGCAGTACAGTACCGCTAAATTAAATTATTTTAACTTAGATAATAATTATGTCCTTTCCTTAATACTATTAAAAGATATATTTTAGCAACTTCCTAAATAATTGACAAGGTTATGAAATAATCTAGTCTCCTACCTTATTATTTTGCAAAAAGTTTAAGTTACTAATATTTTATCGGAGACAACATATAAAATTATATGGAAAATTTATTATATCAAGGGTAGTTTTTATTAGAAATAATTTTTTACTAATTTTCATATATATAAATATTATACTTATGTTATACCATACCTGAATATTTCAAAAAAATTAGAGGAATAATATTAAATAATCAAAGTTTACCTAATCATTTCTACCTAATTA
This sequence comes from Withania somnifera, assembly GCA_039654485.1. Lineage (NCBI taxonomy): Eukaryota > Viridiplantae > Streptophyta > Magnoliopsida > Solanales > Solanaceae > Withania > Withania somnifera. Next base: position 7,169 of record JBDJHY010203252.1, on the reverse strand, counting down.
CTATGTCATCCACCTTCTTTCCCCCATAATTACTCCTAAAGCACTTATGTTAGAAAAAGACTTTATATAAATACATAATATTATGTATATTTTCCATAAACAGAAACCTGGAAGCAACTTTCTCCTCCAAATGTTCTTCAAAATTGATCAGAATCAATTTAATTAGAGGGTTTTAATTATAATTTTGATCCATGGAATTGGTTTGTGGTGGTTTTAAGGTCGTTCTACCAGTAATTTATTGATTTCTATTCAATTATAAAGTTTTCTATATTATATAAACTTTTTGAGCTTGTTTCTTCATTTTCTACCATTAGCTTGAGCCCTATTTTTTACTACATGACCTATGAGCTATGCTCTACATTGTGGTCTAAATATTCTATATTTATGAGCTCTGAGGGTTCAGGGATCCATTTTTATTTTGAATTCGACCCCATTATTTATATAGCAACATGAGTCTTGTTTTACTCGTCTTGATGTGTGGGTTATTTTTTTTCTAGTTTCGTGAGAATACCAATTTGTTTGTGATTTTTGAGTATTTCAGGATTCTCTTTGAGTTTCAAGTCGTGGTTCAGGTATCCTAGGCCTACTCTATTTAGATTGGGTATTTAGTAATTCATATATTTTGGAAACTGCCAGCTCGCGGCCAATTACTAATTGGGGCCCTGTACCTATTATTACATTGGCCTACGACCTATTTATCTGGCCTTCTTGCTTGTTTTGTATCCCTGGGGTTATGTGGCCCCTCTTTCATGGTTTCATGTTGTATTTGGAACATACTGAGACTGGGGAGTGGATTAGGGGTTTAAACTGTTGTTAGAGCTTAGAAACAATACCCTAGATTGTTGGATTGGTGGCTTAGAGACGATTTAGGTAGGATATTTAGTTGTGTTTCACAATCTTGTGTTGCTATTTTAATAGGTAAATTAGCTTTGAAAGTATAATAATTAGAAAAAGGTTTTCCTATATCTACATTATATGTATCCATGATTGTGGTGCAGTATGGAGCTATTTTGTCACACCACCTGATCTATTTTCTCACTTTCACTCTGATTTCTGGCTATTTCTCACACGGAAACAATTGGATTTTTACTGTAGTTTGATTTTCCTATTTGGTTGGACTTGATTTTTTCATTGATATATGATATACGGGCTAAGCTCGGGTTTTGGTCTTCCTAATGACTACACCACTAGTTGTTTTTTTTATGAGGATTCTGTATATGTGATTGAATTTCTCTATGAAAACTCCAGCCTGGGACACTATTCCTATGGTATGTTACGTGTTTGGGGGAGAGGTATATAGAAGTAGGATGGATAAATATATGGGAAACATTCCATGGGCCCTCTCCTGGAAAAATCATATACCGAAGAGGGTGCATACGGGTACTATTTGCTTTTTATAGAACCTCTTTGCATTGAATTCCTATGCATTAATTTTTAGTCTTTAATACTTACGGGGCAAGTCCTATGGGTTACTCTGATGCCTAGTTGTATCTGCCAGTAGTATAGGATGTAGGTTGAGTTTATTTGCTAGTAGACTCTGTTTTTTTTTTATTTTTTGTTCTGCGGATACTGTTTGGTTACTTTCTAAAATTTCTCTTGGCTTATATTGGTACCAGTTTTATATTTTCTTATTGGTCTTTCCTTATGCTGATTACATTAGAGCTCTTGGTACGTACCATGTTTTCATGATTTGTTTGTGACTAGGGTCTTCTGTATTATAACTTGATAGTTAGGTTTCTCTTGTACTTGTTATTTGATATTGTGTCTATCTCCTTTTTTATCTATTATTTGGTCGAAGTCTACCATATTGTATGCCTATATTTTCCATGATCGACCTATATTTCCTATTGGGTACCCATTGTATGTGGTACTTATACTATATTTCTGTATCTTTTTATGATATAGATCTTGGTTCATGTCAGCAGAGTGTATATGCTTGTGTGAGTTAGCTTGGTACTATTCCAAAACACACAATGAGCAGTCGACGTTCATGCTGGCCATTTTCCTTTTATCATCAAACTTGTCATATTGGATTTTGGACACTATTTCATGGTTTTTCCCCATTGTGGGTTTATTTTATACTATTCTATGTATATAGGTGCTTTACAACCACAATACAAAGTTTTGGGAAGTTATTTTCTATTATGTAATTTTGTGTTCTTGTCCTATCCCTTCTTTTTTTCTTTTGGTTCTTGGTTAGGCTTGTCTACAGGTGGGATGTAGATGACATCACAACTCAATATTTGGGTTATGAAATAGTGGTATTAGAGTTCTAGGATCACCAGTGTCTGTGGATACAGGAGTGGGAGTTTTGTAGAATCTCGCAGATTGGTACATAGACGTGCGTATCCTATCTTTAGGAGGTTGCAAGGCTCTTTAATAGAGATGAATTTCATTTGACTCTTTCATGCAAGGTTTCTAATATTTTCTTGGTTATTCACTTTGGTTCTATTCCTTTACAGAAGGTTCACATGCGTTTTGTATCCAGAGGTGATGATTCTCCCGCGCCTCCAATAGAGCTTTAATTAGCGGTCAGGGTAGACCTAGAGGCCGTGGGAGAGATTTTCTCAACCCGATCATACACCTAAATTTTTACATCCACCATAGATGTCACCACCTTCAGATAAGGTATTCATGGATAAGTGACAACTTAGGATTACTATTTTTTGTAGAGAACCCATTGATGAGTGTCAGACTTTAACTCAGGAAGAAGCACAGGGTTCCCTATATCCTCTTTTTTAGTCGATACTAGTGGCAGCCATAGTTCCTCCTCCACAGGTTATTCCAGATATACCTCCAATTCAGCCTCAACTTGTAATTTCTATTATGACTTTTGAGTGTCAGAAGAAACATAGTAATTTCATCCATATGGGGCCATTATCCTCTAGTGATTCCATACAGTAACAGTATGAGTTTATTACAGTATACAAGGAGTGTTTTTAGACTCTGGGCTTGAGAGAAACATATGGAGTTGATTTCATTAAATATTAGTTAGAGGGGTGGACTAGGTTCTGGTGGTGGGCATATTGAGAGAGCTGATCGGCTGGGTCAACACCTATGACATGGAGTCAGTTTGTGATTGATTCTATAGCTCAATAAGTTCCCTGGAGTGTTTAGGAGGAACTTAGATCTTAGTTTATTAACTTTTGATAGGGGTTGATGCTAGTTTTTTTAGTGTGAGGCCCGATTCTTGCAGCTTTTGAGATATAGGGCTTCTTTTATACTGACAGAGGATAAGTAGGTTTTCTATTTTGCAGATGGATTGAGATCAGAGTTACATATGGATGTCAAGTTATTGTTTTCTCATGGTAGTCCATTGTTGGTGGTGGTTAATCATACACATACATGGAGAGACATCGTTATTTATCCTAAGGGGGAGGCGACAAAAGGCAGCACCTCCAAGGAAATTATAGTGGGCCTCGATCTTTCGATAAATGGTATGATAAAAGTATACCTCAACAATAGTAGAAACATCAGGGACATTTTAGTAGACCAGTTAAGGCCTCATTCCTATCAGCCAATAGTAGTCAATGTTGCGAGCCAACTGGGGTGCACCTACTAGGGTTCAGGTCTTGGTAGATAGGGTGGTTCAATCAATTGTTTTGGTTGGGGGAAAGGTCAGATGCTATGAGTGTGATGAGCTAGACCACTATTCTAGAAATTATTTGTGACATTAGGCTATTTAGCGAACAGCACAGGCTGCACAACCTTTTTAAATAGCACCACAACTGGCTAAAGGTGGCAAATTAGTGACTCGAGGCTATCATGGTAGGGTACATAGGGATAGAGGACGGGGCTCAGGAGGAGATCAATAGGGTCTGGGTATCGTTATTTTTATTCCTACATAATAGAGCCTGAGAAGAGGCTTCTCATGCAGTGGTTATTGGTATGTTATCTATTTGTCATTAGCCAATTTTGTCATTATTTAACCCTGGTTCGATATACTTTTATGTGTCCATGTACTTTGCACCTGGACTGGGTTGTGTATGAGCCTTTACCTGTGCCTGTGAGTGTTTCCACTCTTATAGGTGAGCATATAGTGGTGTATCGGATTCCTCGAGCTTGTATTATGACTATACAGGGGTTAGACATTCGATATGGTCTTGTGGCTCTGGATATGATTGATTTTGATGTGATTCTGGGAATGGAATAGTTATCCCCTCATCATGCAATTATATACTATTTTTCTAAGACTGTTACCTTATTTGTGACCGATATACCCCCCAGTGGTGCGGTAGGATCCTGTTGTCTACTCCCCAACCAGTGATATCTAGTGTGCATGTCAGTAGATTCTTAGATAGGCTTTTTACAACTTAATTAGATTATGTCCATGATATGAGTTATGATCCTCCTTTCCCTAAGTATGTGTCCCTTTTTTGAGATTTTCTTGTTGTTTTCCTTGATGAGTTGCCTAGCCTTCCACTTGAGCATATGTGCATTTACAAGTAGATGAATAAGGTTAACATTAAGAATAAGTATCCTTTTTCGTGGATTGATGACCTTTTTTATCAGATTTTAGGTACCATTATATTTGAATATTGATTTGTTATTGGAGTACTACTAGTTGATGGTTCGGGCTGAGGATATACAGAAGACTATTTTTCATACCTAGTATAGGAACTGTAATTTTCTGGTTATGTCATTTGGGTTGAATAATTCTAAATCTGCGTTTATGGATCCTGTGACCAGAGTTCTAAGTCATATCTAGACTCTTTTATGATTGTGTTCATTGATGACATCCTGGTTTACTCTTATAGTCTAGAGCAACATGAGGAGAATTTAAGAGTTGCACTCCAGACTTTGAGTACTGAGAATCTATATGTGAAGTTCTTAAAGTGGTGATTTTAGTTAGACAATATTTCATTCTTAGGGCATGTTGTATCATCAGTAGTACCGGTGTTGATCCAACAAAGGTTTTAGCTATTCGTGATTGGCCTCGGCTTATTACATCTTTAGAGGTTTGAATTTTTTTATGTTAGTTGGTTATGTTAGATGGTTTATGAAGGATTTTTCTTCTATAATATCTCCTATGACTAGATTGACCAAGAAAGATGTTCCTTTCCAGTGGTTCGAGGAGTGTGAGTCTAGTTTCTTGAGGCTCATGGAGTTGCTCACTTCAGCACTTCAAGTTGAGGGCCAACTATATACAATTTATTCTGATGCCTCTGATATTGGTTTAGGTTGTGTATTGATGCAAGAAGGTAGAGTTTTTTCTTATGAGTCACGTCAGTTAAAGGTTCATGATTGCAACTACCCTAACTATGATTTAAAGTTGGCGACAGAGACATTACCTATATGGGGTTCAATGGGAGATTTTTACCAACCACCACAACTTATAATATTTATTGAGCTAGAGATAGCTCAATATCAGACAGAGGAGATGGGTTAAGCTTCTAAAGGATTATGATATCGGCATTCTTTACCATCTGGGAAGAGTGAATGTGGTGGAGGACGCCTTGAGCCGAAAGGTAATTAGTTTGGGTGGTTTTGCTTTTATATTACTTTCAGAGAGGTTGTTAGCCTTGAACATCTAGTATTTTCATAATCGGCTAGTCAATTAGACATATCAGTTCTGTGCAGAGTTTTTGCACATGTTGAGACTAGACCTACTCTGTTTGATCAAATCCGACAACGATATTACAAGGATACATCCTATGGTTTGTACCAAGAGTTGGTTCTGAGGGGTGATTACATAGTTCTTCTTTAGACTCTGATGGTGTATTGTAAATGGGAAGCCGTATTTATGTTCTAGGGTTTGATGATTTGATTAGCACTATTCTTCATGTGGCCTATTTTACCAAGTATTCCATACATCTGGGCATATGGAAGATGTAAAGAGATTCCAGACAACAGTATTAGTGGATTCATCTGAGATGTGATGTTACCAGGTTTATTTCTCAATTCTTGAACTTCTAGCAGGTTTAGGGCATCACTCAACCTTTCTTTATCACCTGAACAAGGAAGCCTGGTGCTGGATTAAAATAGTTAACCACTGTCAGATGCCGATCAATTATTACACCACCGAGATATACAACAAAATATGCCTGGTCTATGCACTGATGACTTTCATGGAGACTAATACAGGTTGGGTGATACGAGCTGCTATGTAGAAATAGTTTTGGGGGCATGATCACTCGATTTCTGCGTGGAAAGGAACTTGATGAAGATCCCTCAGATGTTATCCACCTACCATTAGATAAAGAGGTGGAAATCACTAAAATCAAAGTTATAACTGAAGGTGGCGGTTGACAAAACTTAACATAGCAGGAGTGGAATGCGATGTATGAGAGCAATTTCAAGTTCATTTATAGAACCAAAATGATAAAGCTGTGTATTAGTGGGAGACCTACAACAGAGGAGTAAATAAATACAGTCTACTTGTAGTACCCAGTAAATGATCATTCCCACACAATGTTGAAAATTAGGCTCTTTTTTGTCAAGCCCATTGACGATAATGTCCCCACCGAATATGAATATGCATCAAGGGACTCAGACGAGGAGGAGGAGGAGAGTGATATTGAGGTTGGTGATGCTGCAGGAGAGGTGGAGCCTTCAAGTGAAGAATAAGGTCTTTTATTCTTTGAGCTGGAGAACATGGATGACTAACCAGGGAGTTTTAAGCCTTATCTTTATTTTATTTTGTACACGGGGGACAGTTCTTGATTTTTAAGTGTGGCTTGGAGATATAAATATCCTTGGTCTGGTTATGATTAATAGGGTTCTGGGATGACAAAGGTTTAATAACAGTTTTCGATTCTATTGTACTTTTGTTTATTTGGTTGGTTATGTATTTTTTAAAAATTATGGCTATGTAATTGTCATTTTCTTTATTTTTGTATTGTAATTTTTTTAATTACTTTAATTTGTATGTTAATTTTTTGATTTTATTTTGCTTTTGGGGTTCCTTAGTTTTTCTTGTCAACTCTTTTCTAAGGATAGTCCCCTTGATCTGGAGTAGGTAGTTGTTTTTTATTATTTTATTTTATTTTTCATTGTAAAATAAAGAAATCTTCCCGACAATGGATGGATGATGACTGTCTTAAGGAAAATCAATCTTAGATAAGAATAGCACAGGTGGAACCCTACAATGATTGTAAATACTTTGTGTATTAGTTCTTGTCCGTAATTGTGGAAGAACAATTAGCTGCGAACTATAACTGAGTGCAATG
>JBDJHY010203241.1:0-11568 GCA_039654485.1 Withania somnifera | reverse complement strand
AACAATCCAAGATCGCATGGTGAGAAAAAAGCCAATACATTCCTAAGATGACATCAAAAACTACAATATCTAGAATAATCAATTCTACCCAAAAACCATACTCTACTATAGAAATAACTTAGGATTGGTACACCTAATCTATCACTAATGAATTTCATATGAGTGTAGATACACGGAATGTAATGACCTGAAGGTTATTTTTGCCATTTCCGCAGAGTTAACATTTTTACCCTTTCCCGAGAGTTGTACCTAGTCTTATTTTCTTAGTTTATGGGGTTGGGCTTGGAATTGGAGCGAAAGAATTGTCAGATTTAGGAATCTCTTAGTGATTAGAGACTTTTTATGATTGAGATATTTGAGTTTTTTATCCTTATATTAGGTTTCAGGCCTCAAAATGGAATTTCGATAGCTATATTAGCTTCAAAATGCAAATATAGGTCTATAAAGACAATTTTATTAATCTTAGAATTTTCATGTTGAATATATCTCATTTGATGGGATAACATTAAGTTTTAAGGACAAAGTTTGAACTTGCTCAACATTTTATGACTTAGCACTCAAATTCAGTTTTTACAAATTCCATTGGACCATGGAGGTCAAATTTTGTCTAAGATAAGGTTTAGATAGTGTTCCATGAGTTCTATATAAATTTCAATTCTATAGCTTAAAGTTTGTGATTTGCCGACAATATGGTGTATCGTGTCATGGAGACTTAGGATACCTAGTTTGGTGATTCTAATGTGTTCAAAATGTTTTTTAGACTCGATATTCATATATTTTTCTGTTTATAGGGTCCCGTGTGTGTTCATAGGCCTATATAAGGTAAAGTCAAAATCGGGACAAAAAGGGGAGGTAAGGATAGTTCGATGCTAGGAAGGCCCGTGTTGGAGGTCATTCCATCCAACCATATGTCATAGGGATCAAGAAAATCCATGGTGGGCAGGGAAATACCATCCCAGTGGCCTCCCCAGATCACTTAGAAAAATTTTGAGTTTTTTACTGCTTTTTCATTAAGGGTAGTTTGGGGTTTTCACGTTCACCCTTGTTCATATATGATTTTTGCATGGGTTTTGGGGTTATTTTTAACCTTCAAAACCATTTTTTAAACATCATCGGGAATTATTTTATCATTTAGGAAGCATCATATCATAAAAGTTTCATGAAATTCAAGACTTTTGGTAAACGTTTTACATAAAATACATGACTTTCATGGGATTCTTCATATTGGTTCATACATGTTTCTTATTTTTTTTATGAAACTTATTAGGGTTTTAAAACCCAAGATTTTTGTGAAATGATTTTATGACTAGTCTATCGTTATGGACCTAATTTTTGATTTCTACATGATAGAATCCCTATTACATAGGTAAGTTGAATTTCCATAAAGACTTTCAAATTTTGAAAGGGTTTTTGGGTAGGTTTTTTTTACCTAATTTAAGGCATACAATATGGTATTTCAATTCATAATTCCTCATGATTAAATTATTATTTGTCTATATTTTGTGGAGATGGATCCACGATAGAAAGGCAAAGAACACATTTGATTACTTCTTTATTTTATCAGGCAAGTAACGGCTTGATGCTTTTCAAAGCTTTGTTAAACATATGTATTATATGTCTTGTTGCTAATTGACTTAATGAATATTGATAATGAATGCACATGAGGGTCTTACATGTGTTATTGTGATATCATATTTGATACATATACCCGTCCAGGGGCCTTGTTGACTCAATGACCTTTAATTGTCCCATGATGCATTTTATGCATTATAAGACTTTGATTTATCTGCATTCCATTCTTTTTATCACGAATCCCTTGAGTGCCTTTATTTCCAACATTCCACTTTGATATGTATTTGTATTGTTATCATTTACATGCACTTGTAAATTGATTGAGAAGACAATGTGGCTGAGGTATGGTTTCCAGTATGGTCTAGGATATAAAAGAAAGAGAAATATGATATAAAAAGGTAATGTGGTCAATGTTTTTTTTCTGGTATTAACATGATATTTATATGATATAAAAATGTAATGTAGTCGATGTGTTATTTCTTGTATTGCCATGACATTAGTATGATATACAAAAGAAATGCAGTCGAGGTGTTATTTTCAGTATTGTCATGATCTTGAAATATGATACCAAAACTATAAGGACGAGGTTTGATTTCCTGTATTTCTAATATATGTCAGACATACTTGCATTCAACTTCATTACATTGCATTGCACTTACATGAATGGTGACTTGATTGATTTCATATTATTTTTAGGCTTGTCTGTAATGGAATGCCTCTCTCTCTTAATTATGTGATACATATGGGACTTATTCACCCTGTTGTTGACATGATATTGTAAGCTTGAGATGAAAAGGTTAGTTATGTGCTCTTGAAGTTAAAATGAAAATGTCTATTGAAATTGTTTAAAATTGATAAGAAATGACTTGACTGTTGTGAATTGAAGCTAATGGATGGATCTAGATAAGATCAATGTTATAAGATACTTGAGATAGTTTTATTTGATACTATCTTTGACTATTTTTATTAGTGTCCATTTAACGAGTTTGTCTCTCGATTGTGTCGGATGTACCTTTCTACCATGACCAGGATTGTGGAATAAACCCTGATCGAGGTTCTATGGACTCCACCAATGAAGCATTGGCACAGTAAGTGGGGTTAATACAATAAATTGTGAAATGGACTCGATAGGGAGGCTGTCGCTGAATGGGCTATGTAATGGTTCACAATTTAGATATGAAACGAATAATTTCACTTAAAAGATGACACATTATTGAGTTGTTTGGTAATGAATAGTTGACATTATTTTAATATGTACTTGATACTTCATTAAGGTTGGACTCTACTTTGTTGGTTTATTTTGAGTTCAGACTTTGTACTTTACTATATGTTTACCATTATGTTGTGTAAATTGTCATTTACTTTTCATTATGAATTTCTTGTTATGATCTAATTTGCATCTAGTAATTTTGGATTATTGTGGTTGGGATGATCGTAGTACTTAGTGGTTCTCCATTGCTTTGTTTAGTGTCGAGCTAGGAATACTTGTTGAGTAAGCATTGTTTATTTTGTACTCACTCCTTTTCTTTCTACACTTGTGTAGGTTCAAAGCCCAGAGCGTAGTGATCATTTTCCTTTTTATAAGGTCCAAGGCTTTAAGATTTGAGATTTGTGGTAGCCGTTTATCATCCGATAGATGTACAAACTCTTTTTATTTTATGTATGTGATCCATTTGAGGATCCGAGACATTTGAGACTATGTATTTCTTCGGCTATGTATTTCATTTATTAGAGGTTTGTACCTTGTGACAACTGTTTCTGGGTAGTTTATCTAAAGATTTTGACCTTGTATCTTCTTTATTTCTCAATGACTATTTATTTTCCACAGTTATACTTATAGATTTTTGGGATTACTTGTCTAGGTGGACATAGGAAAGTGCCATCATATCTTGGGATTTTTGGATCGTGACTAGGTTGTATAAGAGCCCTAGGTTCAATGGTTCTCACGTGTGTGTAAGCCAAGGTTTAGTAGAGTCTAGCTAATTGATGTGGAAATGTCTACACTTATCTTGGGGAGACTATATAATATTTAGAGAGTTATTCCCTTCGTCCTTTCATTCTTGTCCTTCATAAGTTTGTTCTTGTTTTGGTTAAGTTTTTTTTATGGCAGACTGAGAGGACTAGATTATTGACCAAAGGAAAGACTGACCCTTATCCCATTGAGGATACATCAATTAAAGGTAGGGGTTAGAAGATGAACCGAGCTAGAGGTTACTTAGCTGCACAGGCATGAGATCAAGATAGGTCAGCATCCTGAAGCTAGAGGTTTTTGAGATTAAGGGAAAGGAACCCCTAGTTAGCATTACTACTCTATTCCTTTAGGAGACTTTCCTCAGGCTATTAGGAGTATTAGAGACTATATCTCATGGTACAGCTCAAGGGTTTTAGGATTGTATAAGGGCATAGACCCCAAAGCAGCAGCAGTAGGACCCGATGGTTCATGCATGGTTGGGGAAGCCACCCATATTTAATAAAGATAAGGTTTTATAGACACCAGGCATAGGAGCCCTAGTTGTTCTAAGAGAGGCCATGTCAGACGACAAGTAGCTTCGTTACGAGAGGTTTAGGAAGATGGACCCTGCTACTTTTTAGGGCGGTAGAGCAGATGAGACTATGGAGTTCTTAGCCACCTTCCAAGAGTTAGTTGAGAGTGTGAGACTAGCAGACTCACAAGGAGTGCTATATATATTTCTTCAGTTGTGTAGGCTATCCCATTAGTGGCTTCATTCATATGTTTTGGATAGGCCATTTGGGTCACCTCCTATTACTTAGGATGAGTTTGCTCAGGCGTTCTTTAACATATATATTCCTTGGAGTTTGAGGGAAGAGAACTGACGCAGATTTGAGGATTTATCTCAAGGTGATATGACTGTATCATAATATGAAGCCCGTTTTTATGCTTTGTCTAGATTAATTAATATATTACTTAGGGATCCCACTAAAAGTATTCACCATTTTGTTCGAGGATTTTTTTATACCACCCATATGCCTGTGTTTAGGTTGGACCATCATAGGGCATATTGCTGAGATAGTTGTGCAGCCAAGGAGACCGAGTTAATTTAGTGTAAGGAGTTTGGGTACACTAGGATAAGAGGTCCCGATCATCTGGTCAATATTCAGGTTCTACACCTTATCATAGGAATTTTTTTAGGAGGGTTATACACTCTTATCATCAGAGACTGGTTGAGGCTGCGATGAAGACTTCTAAGAGTGATTGTACTGATTATGGGTCTCTTAGTGAGGGTCAAACATCTAAGGTTTCCTAGAAGGGACAAGATGGCCGTGGTAGTTATTCGGGTCTATAAAGACATACAAAGCAGCCTATGTCATAGGTGTCTTATTTTACTTGTGGGGAGCCTGTTCATTTTCAAAGGTCATGCCCACATAGAGTACAGAGGAGACCCAAACCTATTTCTCAAGTTCTAGCTAGGAAGTAGCACCTCCGGCAAAGGATTGAGGTATAGGATAACCTAGTAGAGATGGTCGGACTCCTGGTAGAAGTGATGGTAGGTATATGGTTCCTATAGGTACTGATAGACGATATGTTCCTTCAGGTAGCGGTACATGCCATTGTTATGCATTCCCAAGTAAACTAGAGGACAATGCGTCAGATGCAATTATTACAGGTATTATTCCAGTATGCTGCTAAACTGATTTAATCTTATTTTAGATGAGTTCTACTTATTCATCATTGTCTACCAATTTTTCTATTGTATTTTATATCATAAGTGATTCTCTACTTGATCCTCTCCAAGTCTCTATACCTCTTAGAGATTCTTTAGTGGTGCATTAGGTGTACCAGTCCTGTGTTATTTCTATTGTGGGGTATGCCACTTTGGTAGACTTGATCCTTCTTAACATGTTAGACTTTAATGCTATTCTAGGTATGTATTAGCATTATCCTCACCCTGTTGTCTTAGATTGCTCTTCCAGGATGGTCACATTATATGTGCCGGGTATTCCTAAGATTGAGTAAAAATATTCTAAGGGTTCCTATCTTAGTAGGGTTGTTTCTTTCCTTCGTTCCCAAAGGATAATGGATAAAGGTATTCTCTATTATTTGGCCTTCATTTGAGATAATAATGTTAATACTCCTTCATTGGATTCTATACCAGTCATTTGTAAGTTCCTGAATGTCTTTCTTTCGATCTCCTAAGTGTTCCCCTTGATAGGGACATCAACTTCACTACTGATTTAGAGTTAGTAACTAAGCCAATTTCTATTCCTCTTAAAGCATGGGTCAAGTAGAGTTAAAGTAATTTAAGGGGAAACTTCAGTATTTTCTCAATAAATGGTTTATTAGACCAAGCGTGTCTCCATAGGGTGATCCTATTCTTTTCGTAAGGAAGATAGATGTATCTATTAGGATGTGCACCGATTATCGATAGCTTAACGGGGTTACTATCAAGAACAAGTACCCACTTCATCATCTTAATGACTTATTTTATAAGATACACAGTTCTTTAGTGTTCTCAAAGATTGACTTAGATGTAAAGGTTATCATTAGCTTAGTATTAGGGCATCAAACGTCCCAAAAATAGCCTTTCACGATCACTATGGGAATTATGAGTTTCTTGTTATGTCATTTGGGATGAACAATTCACCCACAAAATTCATAGAGCTGATGAATGGAGTTTTCCATCCCTATTTGGACTCCTTCATGATTGTCTTCATTGATGGTATTTTGGTCAATTCTCTTAGTGAGGTGGGCCACATTCAGCATTTAAGATTAGTTTTACAGTGTTTGAGAGAGGGGTGGTTGTATATAAAGTTCACTAAGTACAAATTTTTCTTAGCTTAATGTCATTTTTGAGACACTGTCTAAGGAGGATATCATGGTCGACCAATCCAAGATTAAGGTAGTTCGTGGTTGGACAATGCTTACTTTCCCTATAGAGATTCATGGATTTGTTAGCTTAGAAGGACACTATCAAAGAGTTTTTAAGAGGTTTTCTTCTATCGTGGATCCATTGAAGCGGTTGACCAAAAAGAATATTTCTTTTCAGTGGTTGGATGAGTGAGAGGAGAGTTGTTATAGGCTTAAGTCTACTGACTTCAACCCCAGCGTTGATTTTGCTTATAGAGGGTAAACCCTTTGCGGTCTTATTTGATATTTATCGTGTTGGTTTGTGTGGTGTGTTGATGCAAAAGTGTAAGGTTATCACTATTACTTCTACAAAGTTTAGGAATTATTAGAAGAACTACCCTACCCATGATCTTGAGTTGGAAGTCATGGTATATATGTTGAAGTTATGGAATCATTATCTATATATGGTTCAGTGTAAGGCATTCTTTGATCACCAGAGTTTTCAGTATATTTTCAGTTAGAGGGATATAAACTTAAGGTCATGGTAGTAGATTGAGTTGTTAATGGATTATGATATAATTATTCTTTACCACTCGGGGAAGGTGAATGTTATATCTATAGCTTTGAGTAGGAAATTAGCTAGTATGGCTATTCTTGATTCAATTCAGGCGGAGATGCGGCCTTCAACATGAGAGGTTCAAATTTTAGAAAAAAAAATTAGTTCACTTACAGATTTTAGACAATAGAAGCATCCTTACTTTTGCTGAGTCTCGTTCTTCACTCATGGAGTAGATTATGGAAAAACAGGTTGAAGATGAAAGGTTATGTATCATCAGAGATAAAGTGTTGATGGGAGAGGAAAAGGAGGCTTTTCTTGATCCAGAGGGTATTTAAAGAATCGGTAGTTGTATATGAGTGCCTAAGGTAGTGATTTAACTATTTTAATTATGCGAGAGGCACATAGTTCAAGGTATTCCATCCTTTCGAGAGAAGCAAATATGTATCATGATTTGAGTCAATACTATTGGTCATGTGTCATGAATAAGGATATAGCTGGTTTCTATCTAGATGCTTAAACTTTCAGCAAGTTGAGTTTGAGCATCAGAGTCCAGGCAGAGTGTCAAAGAGGATGCCCATTCCTTCATGGAAGTGGGAGCAGATTACCATGGACTTCATTGTTGGTCTACCTAATACTGTGGGTAGATTTGATTCTATTTGGGTTGTCATGGATCGATTGACTAAATTTGTCCACTTTATCCAAGTAAAAGTGAATTATATGGTTGAAAAGCTAGAAAAACATTACCTTAGTCAGATTGTGGGATTGTATGGCATCCCTATTTCTATTATTTCGGACCAAGGGTCCTTATTCACTTTGCTGTTTTGGAGATCCTTACAGCATGGTTTGGGCACCCATCTTGATATGGGTACATCCTTTCATCCGCAGACCAATAACAAGTCTGAGCAAATTATTTAGGTTCTGAAGGATATTCTTGATACTTGTGTTATCACTTTTTGGTTTTATTGGTATAAGTATTTACTATTTTTGGAGTCATTTTATAACAACAGCTATCACTCCAGTATTCAAATGGTGCCTTTTGAAGCATTATATTATAGGACATGTAGGTCTCCGGTTGGTTAGTTTGATGCTTTTAAGGTGATATCCCTTGATACAAACCTTCTTCGTGATACCATGGAGTAGGTTTGAGTTATTTAAAGTTGTTGACAACCCAGAGCCGACAGAAGAGTTATGCAAACCATCGAGTTTGACCTTTAGAGTTTATGGAGGTTGGTCGTGTTATTCTAAAAGTGTCACCCATGGAAGGTCTTATGAGATTTGGGAAGAAGAGAAAGCTTAGTCCTTGGTTCATTGGCATGTTTGAGCTTCTAGAGTGGGTTGGAGAGGTGGCTTATAAGTTGTTCTGGATGTTATTCTCATGTTATTCATTAAGAGTCTGTGATGTTGGATCCAAATTTGAACTATGGTGAGGAGTCTGAAAATATCTTGGATAGGCAAGTGAGGAAGTTGAGGACTTGCTTTACTGAAAGTTCAATTGAAGCATTGCCCCATTTTGGAGGCAACATAGGAAATTAAGACTGATATACATACTCGATATCTGTAGCTCTTTCATACTTCATGTATTTTCTATCTTTTTACGTTTGGGGATGAACATGATTTTTAGTAGTGGATGATGTAATGACCCGAAAGGTTATTTTGGGCATTTACGCAAGGTTACCATTTTTACCCCCTTTTTTAAGAGTTTCCCCAAGTCTTAATATCTTAGTTTACGGGGTTGGGTTGGTAATTGGAGCTCAAGAGTTGTGAGCTTTGGTAATTCCTTAGTGATTGGAGGCTTTTATGATTGAGATAATTTAGTTTTTGAGCCTTATCTTGAGTTTCAGTATTTTAAATGGAATTTTGCCAGTTTTGTTAGCTCTAGAATGCTGAAATAGTTCTATAAAGACCATCGTTATTGATCCTAGACTTGTCATGTTAACTATATCTCATTTGATGGGATGCTATTAAGTTTTACGGCCACAGTTTGACCTTTGTCAAAAATTTGTAATTTTTCGCTCAAATTAAGTTTCAATCAATATTTTTTTATCTCAGAGGTCGAATTTGTTATAATGGAAGGTTTTAATAGTATTCCATAAGTCCCATATAAGTTTTGATATTCTAGCTTAAAGTTTGTGATTTACCGACAATGTACACAGAGACCTTAGATTCCTATTTGATGATTCCAATGTTTCTGCAATGTTTTTAATACTTAGAATTCATATAAGGTTTGTGTTCATGGGGTTCAAGGTGTATTCGGAGGCTAAAATGAGTTAAAGTCAAAAGGGGGACTAAAAGGGGAGGTACAAACTATTCCAGGCAAGTACTGCTTGTGTTGGAGGTTATGCCAGCCATCTTTGTGTCTTATGGGTCCGTAAAGACTATGGTGGGAAGGTAAGGACCTTACACAGTTTCCTTCTCACAATACTTAGAAAAATTTCGAGCATTTTACAACTTCTTCATTAGCAGTAGTTTGGGGTTTTCACCTTTACCCTTGTTCATATATCAGTTTTGCATGGTTTTTGGCTCATGTTACACCTTCCAAAACCCTTGTTTAACATCACTAGAATTATTCCATCACTTGGTAATGATTATATCATCAAAGCTTCAAGAAATAAAACACCCTTGGTATTTACTAAAAATACATGATTTTCATAGGATTCTTTATATGGTTACATAGTTGTTTCTTATTTTGTGCATGAAACTTATTGGGGTTTTAAAAACAAAGCCTTTTATGAAATAATTTGGTGACTAATCTATCATTATGAAACCGAATTGTGATTTTTACATGATAATTAGAATTCCCATTACATGGGTAACTTCAACTTCCATAAAGACTTCCCAAAATTTTCAAGCGTTTGGGGTTGGGTAAATTATTATTTGTCTATATTTTGTGGAGTTGGAGACAAGTGGAGACTTGACCTTTTCAATGCTTTGTAGAACACATATAGTGTATTCTTTGTATCTAATTGAACTTAATGAATATTGATAGTGAATGCTCATGAAAAATTACATGTTTTTTTATGATATCATATTTGATTCATATGCCCTTGCGGGGCCTTGTTGATTTACTTACCTTAAATTGTCCCATGATGCATTGTATGCCTTATATGACTTTGATTGATCCTTATACCATTTATTTATCATGTGGCACTTGAGTGGCCTTGATTGTGCATTGATTTCAATCATTCCACTTTGACATGCATTTGGATTATTATCATTTACATGCAATTGTGTATTAATTGAGAAGACCATGTGGCCGAGGTACGATTTCTAGTATGGTCTTAGAATATATAGGAAAGAAAAAGACAAAGAGGATCGTTACATAAAAAGGTAATGTGGCAAGTGTGTTATTTCCAGTATTAACAGGACATTGATATGACATAAAAAGGTAATGTAGCTAATGTGTTATTTCCAATATTACCATAATATTGACATGATTTAAAAAGGTAATGTGGCCAATATGTTATTTACGGTATTACCTTGATATTGATATGATATTTAAAGGCAATGTAGTCGAGGCATTATTTTTGATATTTCCATGATTATGAGATATGATACTAAAGTAATGTGTCGAGGTGCGATTTTTGATGTTGCGAAGGTACGTAAGACAGACTTACATTTTACTTCATTGCATTGAACTTACATGATTTGAATTGATTGATTTCATATTTGTATAGTCTTGTTTGTGATGGAATATCTCTGACACTTAATTACATGCTATTGATGGGTATTATTCACCATGTTGTTGACATGATATTGTGAGTCTGAGATGACAATGTTAGTCATGTACTCTTGAAGTTGAAATTCAAATATCTATTGGAAGTGTTAAGAATTAATAAGAAAAAACCCGAATGTTGTGAACTGAATGTAATGGATGGATCTAGATGAGATCAATGTTACGAGATACTTGAGATGGTTTTATTGCATATTATCTTTTCTTATTCTTATTAATGTCCATTTCATGAGTTTTCCCCCGGTTGCATCGGATGTACCCTTCCTATCGTGACCAAGCTTGTGAAATAAAGACTAATAGAGGTTTTATGGACTCCAACTATTAGCATAATAAGTGGGGTTATTCCTATGAATTATGAAATGGAATAGAGAGGGTGGCCCCTCTGAATAGCCTATATACTGGCTCACACTTTGGATATGAAATGAGTAATTTCACTTGAAATTTCACATATTATTGAATTGTTCAATAATGATTATTGGATTTATTTTGATATGGACTTGATACTTGATTGAGGTAGGACTCTGGTTTGTTGATTTATCCTGAGTTCAGAGTTGGTACTTTACTACATGTTTACCTTTATGTTCTGTAAATTGTAATTTAATTTACATTATGAATTGTTAGCTATGATCTGATTTTTAGCTAGTATTATGGATGTTTGTGGTTGGGGTGATCAGAGTAGTTAGTGGTTCTCCATTTCTTTGTGTTGGTGCTAATATAGGAATACTTTTTGAGTACCCGTTGTTTATGTGGTACTCACTCCCTTGCTTTCTACACTTGTGTAGGTTCAGAGCACGAGGCAAATTTGATCATTTTCCTTTTGATCAGGTTCGAGGCATTGTGGTTTGAGAGTCGACATAGATTTTTGTCATCCTAAAAATGCTCGAACTCTATTTATTTTAT
>JBDJHY010203230.1:0-11568 GCA_039654485.1 Withania somnifera | reverse complement strand
GAAAAAGAAAGATGGTACGATGAGAATGTGTATTGACTAACGACAGCTGAATAAAGTTACTGTAAGAAACAAATATCTTATGCCAAGGATTGTGACCTATTTGATCAGCTTCAAGGAGAAGCGGTTTTCTCTAAAATTAATTTGAGGTTTGGTTATCATCAACCGCATATTCGTATAGAGGATATTTTTAGGACAACTTTCAGGACCCGCTATAGTCACTATGAGTTCTTGGTCATGTCTTTTAGGTTGACTAATGCCCTAGTAGTGTTTATGGATTTGATGCATAGGGTGCCTAAGCCCTACTTGGACTCATTCTTGATTGTGTTTATCAATGATATCTTCGTGTATTCATAGAGTAACTCTAATCATGAGCAGCACTTGAGATTAACTCTCCAGGCACTGAAAGAACATAAGTTGTATACTAAGTTCTCGAAATGTGAGTTTTGGTTAGCATTCGTTGTATTTTTAGGGAATGTTGTGTCAAAGGCTAGGATTAAAGTTGATCCAGCAAAGATTCAAACTGTACCTAATTGGCCAAGACTGACTTTTATTTTTGAGACCCGCAGTTTTATGGGTTTGGATGGATACTATTGGTGTTTTGTCGAGGTGTTCTCTTCGAATGCAGCACCTTTGACCAAGTTTACCAAGAAGGATGTTTCCTTTTTATGGTTTGAGGATTGTAAGTTGAGCTTTCCTAAGCTCAAAGACTTATTGACTTCAGTACCAGTTTTGACGTTGCCGGTAGAGGGTCAAGGATTCTCTGTGTATTGTGATACATCTGGTGTCAGTAGTAGGGCCGAGTTATTGAATATTCTTTGAGGTAGATGAAGGTCTATGAGCATAAGTACCCCACTCACGACTTAGATTTGGCGGCAGTAGTGTTTCCGCTTAAGATTTGGCGAAATTATCTATATGAGGTTCAGTGTAAGATCTTTACTTACCATTGCAGTCTTTAGTGTATTTTGAGTCAAAAGGAGTTGAATTCCAAGTATCGAAGGTGGATTGAGCTACTGAAAGACTACGATATCTCTATCCTATATCATCTGGGCAAGCTACATGTAGTGGCAGATGCATTGAGTCGGAAGGCAGTCAATATGGGTAGCCTAGCAGCCTTGTCAATTTCTGAGAGGCTATTGGCAATAGAAGTCCAGTCGTTGGCTAACCAGTTGGTTAGGCTGGATCTTTCAGTCCCCAGGCATAAATTGGCATGTGTTAAGGCCAAATCTTCCTTGATAGAATAGATTCGAGAGCGTTAGTTTGAGGATAAGAGGTTGGTGACTCTTCGTGATTAGGTTTTAGTGGAAGAAGTCAAAAGGGCTTCTATTGACGCAGATAGTGCCCTTCGGTATAATGGGTGCATATGTGTACCTCGGGTGGTGACCTAATGTAGTTGATCTTATATGAGGCTCATATTTCAAGGTATTCTATTCATCGTGGTGCAACCAAGATGTATCGTGACCTTGTGAAAGTTTTATTAGTGGAGTGGAATATAAAAAGATATTACTGAGTATGTTTCTAAGTGTTTAAACTGTCAACAGGTTACGTATGAGTACCAAAGACTAGGTTGTTTAATGCAAAGACTTTTTAATATGTCTTAGAAGTGGGAGCGGGTGACTATGGAATTTGTTTCGGGGTTGCCACATACTAGCAGAGGTTTTGATACTGTGTGGGTCATTATGGATAGGCTGACCAAGTCAACGCACTTCATTCCTACTCATTCCCCCTATAATGCTGAGCATCTGGCTCAAATCTACATTTGTGAGGTGGTTAGATTGCATGGTGTTCCTATCTCTATCATTTTTTATAGAGGCATCTAGTTCACTTCACAGTCTTTGGGGGCTATTTAGTGAGATTTGGGTACCGAGGTGCATCTGAGCACAACTCTTCATCTGCAGACTGATGGTCAGTCTGAGCGTACAAATCAGGTTATGGAGGATATGTTGAAAGCTTGTGTGATATATTTTAGTAGTGCCTGGGATCAACACCTACCCTTGGCGGAGTTTGCTTATAATAATGGCTATCACTCTAGCATTGAGATGGCACCATTTGAGCCATTGTATGGTAGGCGGTGTAGATCGCCTATTGGTTGGTTTGATGATTTTGTGGCTATAGTCCAGTACACAGACTTGCTGCGTGATTCGTTAGTAGGTTGAGGGCAGCCCAAAGTAGGCAAAAGAGCTATACTGATCATAGGCTTCATGCCTTAAAGTTTGGAGTTAACAATACAGTGTTTCTATAAATATCACCTATGTACGGTATGATAAGGTTTGATCGGCGTGGAAAGCTTAGTCCTAGGTATAGTGGGCCATATGAGATTTTGAAGAGGGTTGGTGATGTGGCCTATAGGTTGGCATTACCTCCTGTGTTGTCAGTTGTGCATTCAATATTCTATGTTTCTATTGTACGACGGTATATGCCCGATGAGTCACATGCTATCCGCTAGGATTCAGTATAGTTGGATGAGAATCTATCATTTGTTAAGGAGCCAGTGAAGATTTTTGCTAAGGAGGTGAGAAAATTGAGGTCCAGGGAGATTCCAGTGCATAAGGTGTAGTGGAGCCACAATTTGGTAGAGGAAGCTACATGGGAGATCGAAAGTGAGATGCAGAAGCAGTATCCATAGTTTTTTGAGGCATCAGGTACATTGTTTTCCTATTTATTGCATGCTTTTACTTGACTTTCGGGGACGAAAGTCCTTTTAGTAGTGGATATTGTAATGAACCTCATGGTCATTTATGATAAATACGTGATCGTCATTTATGACTTGCTGGGACGGACAGTTCGGATCCCTAGCGACTCGGTTGAGAAATATCTCAAATTTCCTCTTTCACAAATTACTATTTTATCTTGACTATTGATATACTTCTGCATGTATGTAGTAGTCCTCCACTTCAACTTCGGACTATGGGGTTTGGTTCTACTACTAGTGGTATACTAGGTGCCATCAGAATTTGAAAAATCGGGTCATGATAGATACCGAGCTTTCACGAAGCAAAACCACCAAAATTATCCTCAAATATAAGATTAAAGATTGCTGGTTTGAGAGAAAAAATAAAGGACAAAGTTCTCTATTTCTTTTTAGAACAAAAGGAAACAGTATGTAAATATTTAACATACATGTAGTACTTTTGATATGCATACTTATAATAATACATATAAAGTGAAGGGGGTGGGCAGGTGGCACACTATCTTAGGGGAAATCTTTATTTGTTCGATTTTTAAATAATCGGGTATCGAATAAATTAGTATAAATTATTTATAATATTTCATATGCACCAAAATTAGTAGAAAAATTATTTCTAATAAAATCTACCCCTTAATATAATAAATCTTCAACATAAATTGGTATGATAACTCAAAAGAAATATTAGTTAAATTAAAATATTTTAATTCAATGCTATAGAAAATTTCACAATCGAAACAGATTCCAAATGCAACACTCTATAAATGAAAACATTACGTAATTAGTATTTCAGACTTAACGGACGTGACAAAAATGCAATACGAGGTCGTGAGAGTTGAGTAGAGCCTAGAGAAGCCTCAAATGTTAAGAATTCAAGGTACAAAGTTACCAGGAACTCGATCAATCGATCCCAGCAACCCATAAATGACTTGGGGCAACCTCCACTATGTTTTAAAGCACAGAACGATCAGCAAAACACGAAAAATAACTTTAAAATCCGTTACATGGGTCCTCTTGGCTGGGAGGAAAAGTGAATCTCGGTTACAAATTCACTTTATTAGGAGTGTAAATATAGATGGCTAGCAAGGTTTCTTCATGAAATTTAGCCATTTCTAATACATGTATTATAGACTGTGCGTTAGAAGATCTAACAATAGATGCCAAATCTGGTTTAATCCACTCACAAAGTAAGATTCATTAAATATTGGGTTAATTAGCATTAGAAGTGCAACTCATCAAATTTATTAAAATAACCCTCAACATTGACCCATTGTTAAAGCCTATTAAATTTTTGTAATAATGTCCATAGGTAGAATTTTACAATATCTATGACATATATCTAAGATAAATTTTCCCAATACACCACTCCACCATGTTCTATCATATACATGTTAAACCATTGTCCATTTTATCGTTAACATGATCAACAAAATTACTCATTTTTTTCCTAGTTTAAAAAGTAGATCACACTCTCTTGTCCAACCACGGGGTTTATTACCATCAAAATTTTATAAGAAAAATAAGCAAAATAGTGAATAGGAAATTTCGAGGCTTGTGTTCAACACAATTTCCTTAAAATAGATTCGTCCACTCACGGATAGTGCTAGAGTTTTTTTCGATAGCGTCTGTCTCCTAGGATAAAATGGAAAATATGAAGCTTGTTTTGTACTTAAATAGCTTGACCAGCGAACCGAAGAGGAATTTGATGACCACTTAGGAACTACAAGGTAACCAAAAGAGAGAGTTTTTCATAATTTTGTTTTGTATTTTGATAAAGAAAAACTGGCTATTTATAGTTAAATATGACCTTTGGTTGATTGAAAACTCTTCAGATTCAACCAATTACTATGCATAAAGTCAAAATTCATGTATCCAATTAACTAAAGAAACTCTTAATATGGATTTATTGAATTTATCCATGACTTTTGGCATTGTCATTCATTGAATCCAAAAAATAATTCATTAGGGCATTGGAAATCTAAAGATTGTTTTTAAACTTGTAGAAAAATGTGAGGTTGATCAAGCCTTATGTTTCATTCTGGAATTTGTGTCCACTGGTCGCACGTGCTCACAAATCAAGCTAATTTGGCTTCCGCACAGTATGTCATCCACATATAGACATAACATGACACAGTCATCTCTTGTCTTCTTGTCATAGATACATTTGTCACACTCATTAGTTTTGAATCCATTATTAATCATTGTATGATAAAACTTCTCCTGCCACTTTTTAGGTGCTTGTTTTAGTCCATACAAACATTTTACCAATTTACAGACTTTCTTTTCGGTACTTGGAGCCACAAACCCTCAGAATGCTCTGTATAGATTTTTTTATTTAGATCACCATTTAAGAAACCTATTTTAACATCCATTTGATGTGCTTCTAATTTTTTAATGCAGCAATAGCCAATATCTGTTTTACAAAACTTATTCTCGTCATGGAAGAATATGTATCAAAATAATCTAATCCTTCCTTTTGCTTTTATCCTTTGATCACAAGTCTAGCTTTGTGCTTGTTAATATAATCATTAGGTTTCATTTTCTTTTCGAATATCCACTTTGATCCTAATGTTTTACAACCAAGTGGGAGATCCACCAACTCCCAAGTATGATTTTGCAAAATAGAATCTACTTTACTTTTTATGGCTTCTTTCCATAAAGGTCCTTCAGAAGAACTCACTGCCGAAACATAAGTTTGTGGTTCTTTTTCCATTAAGTACGGACAAAATCATCACCAAATAATTTTTCCACTCTAACTCCTTTATTGTGACTTGGTTCAAACCCTTGAACCAACTCGAAATCACAATTTTTTCCTGAACTAGATTCTGTTGCACACTTGTTAGGAAACACATGTTGAAAAATAAAGCATTCCTTGATTCCATAATTTTATTCTTGTGAACATCAAAAACCTTCGAATCATACACAGGAAATCGATATGCAGTACTATTGTGTACATAGCCTATAAAGATGCAATCCGCTGTTTTAGGACCTATCTTTAATGCCTTAGGTGTTGGCATTGCTACCTTCGCAAGACACCCGCACAATTGTAAATTATTATTGGATGGTTTCTTACCCTTTCATAGTTCATATGGAGTTTTGTAATTTTTCTTTCAGGATACCTTACTTAAAATATAATTTCTTGACAAAATAGTTTCACCTTATATGTTTGAATCTAGACCTGAACTTATCAACATCACATTCATTATTTCTTTTAATATACGATTTTTTCATTTAGCTACTCCATTAGACTGAGGTGAATACGGAGCAGTCACTTCATGAACAATTCCACGTTGTGCATAGAAGTCTCCAATAGGTGTTTCATAATCACCACCCCTATCACTTCTGAATCTTTTTATTCTCTTATCGAGTTGGTTCTCAACCTCGATATTATAAAGAATAAATTTCTCCAATGCTTCATCTTTTCTTTTCAACAAGTAAACATAGCAATATCTATCATCAATGAAAGTAATAAAATATTATTACCTCCTTGTGTTTTAAGTTGTTTCAAATCACAAACATCACTATGAATTAATTCAAGTGGTTCGGTGCTTCGTTTAATTACGTTAAAAGATGACCTTGTTAATTTTGCTTCGATGCAAATTTCACACTTATGTTTTGAATCAATTTGGAATGTCGGTATATGGTCTAACTTAAATATTTGATGCAACAATTCATAATTAACATGACCTAGTCTATCATGCCGTAAGTTTGATGACTCAAGCAAGTAAGAAGAATTAATTTTATTAACTTTAGTCATTACATTAAGTTTAAAAAACCCATTGGTTGCCTAACCTTTTCCTATACATATTCCATATTTACACAAAATAACTTTATCAGCTTCGAACACCACGTGAAATCCATGCTTGTTCAACAAGAATTGTGATACAAGGTTCTTACAAATTTCTAGCATGTACAACACATCTTTCAATGTTAACACTTTGCCAGAAGTCATCTTTAACAACACGTTTCCTTGCCCTTCAACAGCAGCATCGACAGAATTACCCATGTAAATATTTTCCCCTTGAATTGCCTCAAACTCAGAGAAATACTTTTTGTTGGTGTAGACATGTCTAGTAGCACCAGTGTCAATCCACCACTCTTTTGGATTGGACCCGATTAGGTTCACTTCGGACACCATAGCAACCAAATTCATATCTTCCACATTTTTGGAGATATTATTGATCATGTTAGCCTTATGATTCTTTTTAGGAGATCGACAACTAGTTGACTTGTGGCCTTGTTTTCCACAATTAAAGCACTTTCTTTGAAATTTGTACTTTTTCTTAGAGACACCACCAATTGCCTCTAATTTTTTCTTTTTGTTAAATGTCGGGGATTTGTTCTCGGAGCCATGATGTTTTCCATGCTCCCCAACATTCACCTTTGCCTCAATAGGAACGATGACCTCGGTTTCAAAAGTCCTGTTGTCTTTTTTAATTCAAAGTATAATAATTAAATCCTCTAAGGTCCTTTCCTTTATTTTATGCTTGAGGTAGTTTTTGATATTCTTCCAACTAGAAGGCAGTTTTTCAATAATAGCAGCCACTTGGAAGGTTAAACTCAACACCACCCCCATTAGCATGAATTTCGTACAGAATCACTTGAAGTTCTTGCACTTGACTGATCACAGTTTTAGAATTAGTGATCTTATAGTCAAGAAAACGCCTAACAATAAATTTCTTAATGCCAGCATCTTTTGTCTTATATTTCTTTTCAAGTGATTTCCACAATTCTTTAGCAGTTTTATAATCAGAATAAACATTATATAAAGAATTATGCAAACCATTCAATACGTAGTTTCTGCATAAATATTCATAATGAATCCAAGGTTGAACCGCTAGCAACGGTTGAGGATCCAACTCCTCAGGTATCTTAAGAGTTACTTCGGTCATGTACTTGGAAAGATTCAGCGTGGTGAGATAGAACATCATCTTTTGTTTCCATCTCTTGAAGTTCACACCATTGAACTTCTCAGGTTTCTACATGTGACTTGCAGGGACAGAGGGGAGAACCGAAGCCGAAATAGCTGCGGCAGACAGAACATTTGAGTCAGTAGTAACATTAACATTGAATGGATCAGTAGCCATTACGACAATGAAAGTAATAGGTTTTAAGATTTCTATAAGAAAAATAAACAAAACAGTGAATGGGAAATTTCGAGAAAATAGATTCGCCTCCTTGCAGGTAGTGCTAGAGGTTTTTTCTAATGTCTATCTCCCAGGATACGATGGAAAATGTGAAGCTTGTTTTGGACTTAAACAGCTTCACTAGCGAACCAAGAGTTTTTTTAGAATTTTGTTGTGTAGTTCCCCATGTTTCGTTCCGGAATTCGTGTCTGCAGGTCACACCTGCACATGGATCAAGCTAAGTTGGCTTCTGCATAGCATTTGATTTGCATCCCCTGTGCACACACACGCGAGGTTGTACCATGGGTATAGGTTTGTCAATAGTTTACAAATTATATAAAGTGTAATTCTTCCCTCTAAACTACCAATATGGGAGAAAACACTCCCTTATCTTGACTTTTCAATCAATTTTTTTCATTCACACTTACTAAATATCCAACACAAAATCTAAAAAATATATTTATCTTCTGGGCCTCGATATGAGTTATTGTTTGGTATGTAGGTGTTAGTTTGAGTAGTGGGTAGGTATATTGGGCTGAAACAAACCATTGTTAGCAATAACATCAAATGCCAAAGAAGAAAGATCTGTTGGTTCAAACTGTGTAGGAGTGATGTTTGGACTCACACTGTTGTGGGTACATTTTGGGATGCAAAACTTATAGGAAAATTTTTGCTTGTAAATGAAAAAGAAGCAGAAAGAAAATTAGATTTCCTCACCATGTTAGCAAGGGATGCGACTAAAATGATGCTTATGTATATTGAGTGATTTATAGAGAAAAAAGGGTCACCATATTAAAGTAAGCTGGAGGCAGAATCATACCTCTACCAGCCTTGAAACGTAAAGGTGTTACCAGAAAAGAAGGCTTCCTGAAATTTCCACTCACCCATGAGTCTCCATTTTTTTCCACGAGAGTTCCAATAAGTCAAGGTATCATGAGATCATCCCAATGTTGTAGCATATAATCTCCTTTATGATTCCATGTGGAAAAACAAAACATCTAGATGATGATTGTTATCATTGTGGTTGTTCTAGGTTCCAGTGCTCATTCTTCGATGATTTGCCGCAAACATCTCCATTATTTTCTAAGAATCCCAATGAATGTTTGCAACCAATCCTAATACACTGGATCGATTTGAACCCTTGAGGTTTAGATCTAAAGGTCTTTTCTTTATTAGCTACACCAACTCTTGTTGCCTGCAACTGATTCTCAATAATTGAAACTGATTCACTTTTTATTTTGGTAAAAGGTTTAGATGGTTTAAATTTTCAAGTCTGCATAGCCCCTCATTAGGGGGTTTTCTTTGGGATCTTTAAGTAGAACGAGGCCTCTGAAAATCCTGGCTCTAGATGCCAATTGTAGCGAAATAACTCAAAATAACGTAAACAACAATAAGAATTTGTAGAGTTAACCAAAAAGGATTTTTCATTCTTTGAGATACTTCATTCAAAGATTAGTGTTGCCTCTATATAAAGTTACAATAGCTGGCTAAATTACTCCAGTACTAATAAAGGAAACTTAAGTAAGATAAAACAGAAATGGATAAAAACGACTAACGTGTATTGGTCTATTAAATAGGACATATCTTTAGTTTTTCTTAAAAAAAACATTGATAACATAATTGGGCTAAACAAGCGCAATTTCCCTACATTTATGATCCACAAATTAGGCCCACTGTGAATTAGTGCTCCTCATAGTTCTCCGATAGCAAAAGTTCAAAATGGCAAACATAGAGGCCTTACCCGAGAATAGCAAAACTTTAGTAATTATGAAAAATATCACAACTTTCAGTTGTATATGGTTTTTCATATACTACTGAAATTTGTATTTAGTATATTTCCTCCAATTTTATGTGTGCTTTCAATATGCAACTTCACTAAATACAAGTGAACTATAGACACATCTATACAATTGAAACTAAATATAAGTATTTAAGATAAATTACAATAGCAACTGCATTTACATGGTTCTTTTTATAACAATTCATATAAAATAAAGGCTATAATTATATAGAATACAATGGTTTATGGTCATTGAGTAATTTATTTCCCTGAACTTCAGTACAAATCAAGGTAACTCGTAATGAAGATGACTACTTATAAAAAAGATTGGTTTCTTGGTATTTCTTATAATCCCAGGATTTTCACTATTGCTTCTTCATGCGTTACTTAAAAATAATGTTTTGCTATAGTTTAATGTTGTTATAGTAAGTATATACATATATACATATATATATATATATATATATATATATATATATATACCAATATTTTTTTTGGTCAAACCCTTTCGGCTCTCTGTGAGTACCACTATACCCTTTTAACATTACACTTCATTACTTTTATTGTTATAACATAAGTAAATTAAATCCAACATCAAACCTTAAATATTAGTTGAGTAGTATTTTGGTTTCATCCGCACATCCTCTTCTTCAAAATCAGTATAATATTTCTATCTCACTACGAGTCTACACATTCACAGATTTAGCAGGAGGATAGGGAAAAATATCCAATCGTGTAGAGAATTCCCTACTATTTTTTGAAAGTTTAGAGACGAATTTGATAGGATATCAGAAGAGTATCTATTTAAGACTGTATGAGACACCTTTTTTTCTAGTTTTCTATTCTCCTCTCCTCTTATTTTTGAACGGCACGACATTAATTATACTATGTGTAATTGATTAATTTATTTGCTAATTATGAAAGTATTTAGATGGTAAAAAAATTATTATAAAAACAAAGTAGGTGCGAAATTTGTATAAATTTTGGGTTTATTTATGCGAAAATAGGATGAAGAAATTACGAGAATGTTAATAAAAGATGAAGTAAAAGTAATAGTAGATGACAATTTGGAGAAGTTATGACGGCGGTGATGACTGATCAATGATTTTGAGTAGAAAGTAGTGATGAAATGGTAGAAATAAAAAAAGGAAAAGGAATGAGGAATGAGGATTCAGCATACCCATGTCCCAAAAATATCGTGCCACTATAGGATGATATTTAGGCCTATAATGCATTCATTCAAACTTAGTGGATCCACTAGAGTACTATTAAGTTCTATACATTGGCAACTTATAGGGGGCCTTCCCAGCATGGGGTCAGATTTTGGACTTCAAGGTTTGCTCACCCGAAGTTATGTCAGTTATAGAGGCTCCCAACAATGTTCCACTTACAGTAAGTCATATAGTCCTATAAACCAAAGTTATGTTATCAATCTTATTCTATTTATATGGGATCTCTTTACATGACTATATATCTCTAATTGAATTTGATGATTTAATTAAATTGTTAAAACTTGCAGAACATGCTTTTATCTTTTTTGCTCATTTCAGTTACATAGTTATGTTAGATTCAATTTTAATCCTATATTCATGTCTTAGCCAGCTTATTACATGTTGCATTGTTGCACACCATTACAGTCAATGTACTAATGCATATTCTATGCCTACATACCTTTTTTCACAACCCAATTTCTTGGATCATGATGGCACCTACTATACCGCCAGTAGGAGAACCAACCTCGTAGTTCGTAGCCGACACGGAAGACTACTATATCAAATACGGAAAGCATAATTTTTAAAATAGCAGTGTCTATAGTGAATAAAGTGGAAATAAGAAAGTTAATATAAATACCCAAAACCAGGTATCTGTAATGACCCTTAAGGTCATTTTTTTATGAATACGCGTTATCTTGCATCCTAGAGTATTTCATTAGTTGCCCCAAGTCATTTATGACTTGCTGGGACCGATAGTTCGGATCC
>JBDJHY010203211.1:0-11568 GCA_039654485.1 Withania somnifera | reverse complement strand
CGAGTAACAATCTAGCAAACAAAAAGTGCATTTTGGGTGGAAACACACTCCAAACTCAATAAATCGACAAAACTACCAACCAAGGCCATTTAAGAGAAAAGAACCCCTAAGCTCAAACCAACTCAAAATAGGAAACTTCCAAACTCCCATAATGAACCAAAAATTGAACATGAATACCCCGAAAATTGAACTAACAACCCCACTAGCCAAAATGAACATTCCAGAGATGATGGAATTGATAGAATTCTAATCTGATGCTCCAATCACCAAGAGACCACCCGATATCGAGAATGATCTTTGGCTGAATTAGATTTTCACAAAAGAGCTCAAACTCAAAACAAAATCCCCGAGACACGAACTTAAGGTCAATCTAGAGAAAAGTCAGCATTTCGAAGCTAATAGAACTATCAAAATTTAATTCTAAGCATATTTACTAAAAATTCACTCTCAAGTTCCTCTATTTTAAAAATTAACTTCAAAATAGGAAAACTGATATAACGGGAGACCGTGCTACCATGGCATCGAACTACAGGTCCTAGCAAGTCATAAATGACTTGGAAAAACTATCTGATAACTCTAAGCATGGAAAAAGAGGAAAGTAAGTTAATGACCAAACAGGTCATTACAACATCCACCATTAAATAGGACTTTCATCCTCAAAAGTAAAGAAAAGAACGGTACTGTATACCCCTTCCCTGACCTCAGGCAATGCAACCAACTAACAACGCACATTTTGGATACCTTCGCCATTGGAACTCCTAGCCCTAGCTAACCAGCAACCTTCTAAAAAGGTTGGTAGCTAAAATCTCAAGACAACACACCGTTAAATAGACCAACCTCACTCGAACACTCCCTAGAACTAGAGCACAACTGAAGTTCAAGCCAGAAGCATGCTGACAGGCCACGAAAACTGACTAGAAACCATAAAATCTTATAAAGCCTCCAAAGGAACATCTAAAGACATCGCCCACATGATCGATCACTAAACAGATCACAACTACCAACCTGAACCATAACGCTCCTTCACCCTTAAACTCCCAACTTCAGAAGGACAAAAGATATAGAAAGAAAGGAAATAATAAAGAAGCAAGGAACACAAGGGCTAAGGGATAATTATAAGGAAACCCAATCTCTAAGTCCAAAATGGAAATAAAACCCAAGCTAGAAAGTGTCCAAAAGGTCCCACCCTCCCTCACGGGAGATACACCGAGCATCATAAAGGCAATGATATACGAGAATGACCTAGAATAACATAAAAGAAAGGAACTGGCCTCCTACTCAGAAAAACACAACCTGCCCAAAAACCTATAGGACTCACTCCAATCAGCCTGCGTGTCATGACCTTACACTGACAATGTACACAGCCCAACAATCCATCCACAACTAGGATCCATCCTACAGGCACCCCAATACTCAACCACAGGTAAAACTCACGGGGCATAAATCAAGAAAAATAAGAATAGAGAAAATCATAAGTCAGAACAGATCAAACAAAAAAGCTACATCTAAAGAATATACCAGGAACATCATCTCTGAGGCTCCTACCTTAGCCCTATCTTAGCGTGGAAACAACTACTGGCTGTCCCCAGGTCTATCTCTCTAACCCACACCCCTAGATCCCTAGTCACCTATGATCGGTGGTGCTTCCTGAAGTGGTTATGCTACAAGTGGTGCCCGAGCATCCCTATGCAATGGGAAATCACTGAACTAGCCCTGATTACTACACCCATAGCAACCATCTACCAAAAAATCTCTGGAAGACATGGGGTAGTCTCTATCATAGTGGCCTACCTCCCCACATTCAAAATACTGTCCCTCAACTTGGACCTGACCACTAGATCCCTCAACATAGCTCTATTAACCTGAACCCAAGCCCCTGGATGGCTAACTATTCAACTCACTACCTGAGGCTTGAAGTGAGGCCTGATACCACTAACTAGTGTGAATCCCCTTGCTAAAAACACAACTCTCAGATTTGGACCCTAAAAAATTACGTTAATGGCACTTCCTCTTCTTGCTGCCCCCTTGGGCCCAGCGAGCCAAGACCTCTATGTTGCAGGCATGGTCCACAACATCCAGAAATGACTTTTGTAGGACAAGCAACCACTCGATGTGACTCCACATTTCCAGTATCATCCCATATGAAAAGCAACGAATTTTCTCCTCCTATGTAGGTAAAAAGTCCCGAGCATACCTAGGTAAATCATGGAAACGGGCCTTATACACTTAAACTTTCATAGATGCGTGAAGTAACCCAGAAAATGGGACAAAAAATGCCTCATGGGAACTCCTCGGAACAAAATGGGACATGAAGCCATCCCTAAACTGTCCCCAAGTCAGTGGGGATGACCCTGATGGCCTTCGGTTGCTGTACACTCACCACCACTAACTAGCGGCAACCTCTAGAAGACATGAAGTAAGATCATCCCCATGAGTGTAAAAAAGCTCCAAGATCCTCAAACACTCCTCACATAAGGCAATAAACTCATGGGGGTTATGTCCTTCTTCCCCCAAAAACCTAAACGGTTCTATATGAAGAAAGTTATCAAGCATCTTTATCAGCTTATGTGATAGAAAGGGCCTGGCACCGGTCTACTGTGAAAATACTTATGCCAGAATAGGATGTGGTGCTTTAGGAGGAGCTGGCAGAAAATATGTAATAGGAGGAACTTGGGGAGGTTGAGCACCCTGTGCTTCCCCTTGAGCTGGACTCTGTGAAACATCTGATGGGACACCGCCAAACATTATAAGCATCTGCTATAGAGGCTGTCGTAATGTGGCCATCTAGGGCGGTGCAAAACTATTGCTGAGGCATTATAGTAGATAACTGAACTAGCGATAAGTTAGTAGAAATAGTAGTCTGAGGTAAGGATGCCGAAGTGGTACCAACTAGATAAGTACCTGTTGTCGTCCCATATCTACCCCCCGGATAGGGTCTTATGAGCATCTGAATAAGTATCTCTATCAACCAAAGAACCTCAAGTGTGCATCATCTGCAAAATAAGCAAAGTCAAATAGACACTTTTGAAAACCAACACGAGTACTACAACACCTCCCAAAATTGGTAACTGTGAAAAAATAGAGCTAACTACATCAGAGTATCCAAAATATAATATATATAACTACTCCAACAAGAGGTAAGTACGAGACCATTCATCCCTGAATAGGATAAGGCAGAAAACCCAACATAGATAGAGAACAAGCTCAGCCCAAAATCACCTGCTCTTCTACTCAGCACAATAACGTCTACTATGAGGCCAACACTAGTATCTGCACCACGTAAATGGTACAAAAGTGTAGCATGAGTACCAAAACACATGGTACCTAGTAGGAATCGTTAGATGGACAGGTTCAAATCAAATACAAGTAAGAACAATGAATAAGTAAAATAGGTTAGAACAAAAGAAAGTAAAAACATTACAGAAAATAAATCATAATGATAGGGAGGCAACTAAAAGTAACGTATGTAGGTCACGATCCCACAGAAGCATAATTGGTATCCAACTCATTCAATGAATTGGTGGAACAAGTATAACTAGAATATAAGTAGAACAGAAAGCAATTAACAAATAAAATCCAAGGGTGTCCCATTCCAACAGTGGATACATTCAACTCAAACAAACTCGCCATGACTCCTCCTTAAGCCCAATGAGAAAAAACATGTAAGAATGGATGCATGGTGGTGCTGGAAAGTAAATTTGAGTTGTGACATATCATACCAGGGGACTCTACCCTAAAAGAACCAATACTGGGCGACTCCACCCTAAAAGTGTCAATACTGAGGGACTCCACCCCAAAATTTCCATACTTGGGTTCTGCATGGGAGGACCGCGCCTCAAACTCGAGTGTAGGGAAAATGCCCTGACAATACCCATATAAGAGGTCAGTGCCTCATCAATTCCATACTTAGGGTCTTTGCCCTGGAGGACTGTGCCTCTAGAGAAAAAGCAGAGTTTAAGATCTGATAACACCAGTCATATCACCCAAATCAGTAATATACACGTGCATGATCATGGCACAATAACAATGATAATAAGAGAAACAAAAGCTATAGAGTTCTGATCCCCACTAGTGCCAATCTAAGTAACTATACATGTATTATTTGTGACAGTTGAAGACCCCTCTTTCTTTTCATATCCAAAAATAGCACTATACCATAGGGTGGTCATGGTAATACGTATAAGTACAAGATAAATCCTTGTTTCATTAGTTGTTAAGTCGAGAAGAAATTCGAGTTTTAATTAGTTAACTTGCAAATATAAAGCTAACATAGCCCAGGATATGCTCTTGCTCGATCACCAACCCCTAGAATGTAAAATGCATGAACGCAGGTCAATCAAAACAAAAGGGAAAACACTCAAAGTCTACAAAGGCTAGAAGCAACCATATAAGCAAACAAATCACCCGAGTAATTGTCAAGTAACCATGTACAATTAACACAACCATATGGTAACTCTTCATAGACCAGGAATACTAATCGCATCCTAAACTAACAACAGGCCTTCGCAAATGCCCTAAAATGAAAACAAGTGCATATAAATAAAAGAAAAGTCATGCCAACTACTAATCCATCCCACCGACTAACTAAAACAAACTAGCATTTAAAGAGAACCTAGCCTAAAATAATGGAAAACCTAGCCTACTTGGTCACCAATGAAAAGGTCCTGCAAGTCGCGTGCACAGCCTGTAAAGCTCCAAAATCACCCAAAATAGCTCAAAACTAGAAAATTAAGGATACATGGGATAAAAAATAAAGATGATACCATATTTCATAACACAAATCGGGTCATAACCAGTAATAAAAATAGGCTCACGAGGTCCACAACTTAAAAAATATACCAAGGGTACCACATGTAGAGCACAACACGGTG
The DNA here is from genome assembly GCA_039654485.1 of Withania somnifera. Lineage (NCBI taxonomy): Eukaryota > Viridiplantae > Streptophyta > Magnoliopsida > Solanales > Solanaceae > Withania > Withania somnifera. The sequence continues at coordinate 6,697 of JBDJHY010203211.1, read as the reverse complement.
AACACGTGGTACAAAATTGAGGTTAGAATGACAAGAAAACAAGGGGAAATTAGGTTACAAATTAAGAAAATTAATCTTTTTTACAGCAATACTAAAAGGGAGGGAAAGGACGAGAATTACCTGAGAAATATCTGCACTACAAAATTGTAGCTAGTTTTGCTTTGTTCTTTTTCTATGTTACCTGTATTGACCTGTTATTTCTATTCTTTCTCATTAACTAATCTGTGTCTTATTTGCGATCGGTAGTCCTATGATGCCTACTGGGTATCCACATTCTGGAACTCATATTATACTTCTACATCTTTTTCATGATGGAAATCCTTGTACGATCCATCATAGAGGATGTTGATCTTACTTGCTAGAATTTTGGTTATTATGATGAGCTCTCAGCTTCCAGGATGATCCTTCTCCACCTCCAGCTTCTCTATCTTTGTTTTTGTTCAGATTTAGACTTTGTATTTGTGTTATTTTATTTTCTTCATTTTAACCAATGTATATTATAGATTGTAGAGGCTTTTATTGCCATTGATACTAGGTTTTGGAATATTTTTGTGTTTCATTATAAGAAGCAAGATGTCAGGATTGAAATTCAGGTCATGATGGCACATAAAACATTTCTACTGTATGAAAGCCTTTCCCAGAGCCCAAAGCGACAAGCAATATGTTGTAACCTAGGAATAACCAGTAAAGAAGAATAAAGAGAAGAACAATATATATATATATATATATATATGACATCTTACTTCTTGGAATTTGGTTTCTTTATTGCACTGTTTCATGACTCATGCACATACTATTTGTTGATTTTATCTCAATTATGGATGTGATGCTAGAGCTGAGATGGATTGTGTGAAAATTTTACTATTTTAGTTGTACATTGAGATTCAATGATGATTTTATATTCTGGTAAGAAAGGAATGAAAACTTGATACTAAAATAAATGTGGACTATTTCTTGAGTAATTGTTCAAATTATGATGACCTCTGGAGATTGGTGTTGCATGCATGCACATGTTGTAGTAGTGAAATAATAAGAAGTATGGGATTTCATGAGATGAGCATGTGGTTGATATTATGTTGATATATTAAAAGTTAGTGAGATATGCATGTATATTATTCATTTCATTAATTATAATCGTAGTTGCATGCCTATACAATGTATTGTATGGATTGGAGTTCCATGCCTGCACAACGTACTGTATGGATCATACTTACATGCTTGCACAATGTAATATATGAATCAGAGTTACATACCAAATTATAGGAATCAAAGATGCACACTTGCATAATATTTATACTTATTGTTACAGGAATTAAAAGGAATTTCTGCCTCGTACATGGACCTCGCAAGTCTCCCATCTGTTCCACCCTATAGCATTGTAGATGAGTTATCTACACAATATATGCATATATTTCCCTCATCTTATACATTCACTTCATTTCTATATGGGATGTGTTGAGTAAATAATGTTATTATTTCCTAGAATGTGAGCGTTGAAATGAGATATTTATACTATGTTGATACAGTCTCCTCTCATATAGATTGCTAAACTAGGTTAGGATATTCTTATTGCAAGATCCTATACTTATTAAAGGTTTGGTTGAGTTTAGTGTTTCTCGTCATCATTTTGAGTTAAGTTCATCCAAGGAAATTGCTAAGTAAATGTGTTTCTATACTCACCCTTGCCTTTCTACATATTGAGTATAGGTTCTGGACTGAGTGCAATGCATTTTTGTACTAATCCTTGCCTTTCTACATATTTTGTATAGGTTCTAGACTAAGTGCTTCATGGTCTATCTCTGTATTTAAGTAAGAGCTTTCCATACAGGTTCATCGAGGTAGCTTCTTAACCCTCCCCAACATCACAAGGTTCCCTCTTATATATCATTTTAACTTTATGTACTTCTAATATTTTTGAGATATTGAGACAATTTTTCTTGTATACTAAATATTCATTTAGGCTTGAACAATGACCACCATTGGGTTTGTTTATGTATCGATATCGTTGTATCATTGATTCTGGAGACTTTGTCATACTTTACTCTTTTTATATTATTAGTGTTTCTATATTCTCATTTAAATTGACAATAGTGTTTATACTTTCTTAATTCATCACCTTATTGTGTTAGGGTTGGTTTACCTACCTATAGGATTGGGTAGGTGCCATCATGCCTAATTTTTTATCATGACAAGTTGATATCAGAGCTCTAGGCTCATTCATCTCACAAGTACAAGTTGATGTAAAGTCTTACAATTTTGTAGCAGACATCCATTACTTATCTTTGAGACGCTATGGGACTTATCAAACTGCTGAGAGGGTTATTATATACATTTTTAAGTCAATCGAGTGGAGGACGGTATTTGTTGTTGTCAAGGAAGTTTATTTTTCAAGTTCAACCTGTGGAGGATAACAATAGTTGTTATAAATGTTATTTATATTCTCTCATACTATTCAAGATGATGTTGAGTACAAAATATCCAAACATATTCAGATGGAGCTATTTAGTAGAGTTAAAAAAAATACTATTTCATAGGAGAATCCAAGATCATGCATATAATTCTTTTTTAGAAGTAAGTTGAGGCATATTACTAAAGAAGAAGATTAAAATATTTGGATGAAATTGAAGGATCTTAATTTTCACAATGAAACCTAATATGTAAGATGGCACGTGAGTTATTTCCTTCAAGTTTTGCATCTAGTTGAACCTCTAACCTGGCACTAGAATAACATCATTTCTTCAAATTAGAGAGGCGAACTCCTAGGGTGCTAAAATTATATTTGTATACATTTTTACTTGTGAGTGTGAAGAGCACCACATTTACAACTAAGTGGTTGAAAGACCCTTTTTATAGTTAGATATTTTCTTATTTATCAGGGGTTAAAAAGTTAACTTAGCATAAGAATTATTGTTTCAGTAGATTAAGTAAAACTATATGCAATCTGGTTTACAACTCTAGAGAAATAAAGTCAAAATCTTAACATTCGTCCAAGGAGTTTTAATCCTCACATTTTCAAACTCCCAAGTGTCTCAAAAATTCAATACTGGCCAATTTTTAAAAATTCTAAAAGCATGTTTAAATAAAGAATATCTTGAAATACATATTGACTGATTGATCAAGCAACCTAAAATACATAGAAAACATAATACCGAGGTCCAACCATAATTTCTTATAAGTTGTTTCATTGTGTATAGAGATGAATTAGTGGTCGGAAAATATCTGACTCTACTTTTTCCTTATTCAAACCTTCTTTCATCTTCCTTGGCCAAAGAAACCGAAAGGTGCTGACATCCAATTTTGGCCTCCCACCTATTAATTAATTAGTCAAGCTTCTTGAATTTTAGTTGGAGCTAAATATTTCTCTATAGGGTCTAAATATTTTCATCAATTATTTTTGGAGTTACCTTTCCATTCATTTGGAAAAATACCTTAGCATTTATTACTGGTATATTATATTTAATGTTTGACTATAAATTATTTCTATAAGTATGTTTATTTGTTTGGAAATCAATTCATATCTAAATTATTTTATATATCTAGTATGTATTTTGGTATTGGGCGTATTTATACACTCAAGATGCCGCATATTACCCATATTTAATCTTAAGTTTTGAGAATATATGCACATATATTTATGAGTTGTGGGAGTTTTGTGCAATAGTGTATAAGTGATATAGGTTTGCTAATATATTTTATTGGACATGTTTCAAGGTTAAAATGGGCAACAAAGTGATATGGAATTCTAAAAAAGAGTTTCAAGAGGAAGAACACAAGTCAAGGATGAACAACATGTCATAAAGATCATAAATTGTGGAACTAAAGGAGCACCATATCCTACCCAAAATAGTTGGGTGCCACCCTAAGAGACTGAGGCTATGGCTGGGGCGCCATCCCATATGTCTGGGTCTATGACTGGGGATCCACCCTAGTAATTTAGGGCTATGAAGGGGGCACCGCCCGAGTACTTTGGAGCTATGAAGGGGCGTCACCCTTGGGTCAATTTTGACTGAAAGTTGTATTTTATTTTATTCCAAGCCCAAGAAGGGTTAGAGATTATATCCTACATCTATAAATACTCCCCAAGAAAAATATTTAGAGAAGTTTTTATCTTTCTTCTTAGATTTTATCATTTTAGACTTTGTAGAAGACTTTTAACCTAGATAAAGGTAAGAGTCATTGTGGAGGATGGAGAACAATTGTGTATTCTTTTCTTCTAATTTATCTATATATTTTTACTCTTTTATTCAAACAATTTATTGTGATTATGCTATGTGTATATGGAACTAACACTTCTCATTCTAGGGTTATGGTATAAGTTAGCAACATTATTATTAAGATATATTTTATTTGATTTGTAGAAATTGTCATATTAATTGTTCTTATTTTTTTTATTTAAGTATTTTAATACTTCCTGACCATTAAAATAAATTTGTATCTTTAACGTGGACTGAGAGAGAAGCCTAAGAGTAGGATGATAAATATAAGGAGTGTGGTCACACCGAGGCTATATTAGGTACGACTAGTTAAAGGTGGTTAGCGTCTAGGAAGGAGACGTGCCTAGTTGCATCACTTGGTTTGCTATGGGATGATAACTCTAATGTATTTGGGCTAGTCCTCACATCTCCGCTCAATGATGTAGTAGAGTCAGGATTTACATTAGAGGACGGGAGTCTATAAATCATAGGTCAAACCCTGAAATCAGTAATTAAATAAATTAAGTAAATTAATTAAACATGATTGCTATCAAATTCATAATCCTGATTTGATTAATCCATTGACTGCATATGTATCTTCTCTTATCTAGTTAGTTGTTCAATAACTAGTTTTTTATTTTATTTTTTTTAGTTTAACTAAATTTGTAAATATATATATATCGAAACTTAGCACTTAAATAAGTAAATTAGTTCAATTTAGTAAATGCCCAATCGACAAGTCTCTATAGGTTTGACATCTGGCTCAAGAGCCACAATATTACATATATGACTGTGTGCACATGTGAGTGCGTTTGAAAACAAGTTTTTGACGTCGTTACCGGGGACTTAGGAATTAACTATTTTTCTATTTAGGTTTGTTCTTCTTATCTATTTAAGTTTTTGTATGTATTCTATTCTTGTATTTTTTTTAAAGAATTAATGTTCTTCTCTAGATGGAATCTTTACATGAAAAAGTGTTGAGTGATAAATATTCTTGTTTTTAAAGTCTTTTCCTTATTGTATAGGACCCCTCTTTTGGAAACAATGCCAATACATTCCAAGGATGATTTGTGTGCACCATTCTATCCTGTGAATTGTGTGTTAGTCATTGGAACGAGTGCCTAGTATATTAATACTCTATCCTTAATCCTTCTAATAAAAATTCTAATAATTTTTGAGCTTTTTTATAGTATTCATTAGGTTAATTTGAAGATTTCTATGAGAGTATGAAATATCGACAACACACTTGATAGAAGGACACGTGAATCTTCTTCAAGAGGTTGACATGTTTTTTTTTTTGTATATTCACAACTTAAAAGGTAAGTTGAATGAAAAGGTTTATGTGTTTGACGCACAATAACTTAGCTATGAGTTGTGTGAAACTGAAAAGATACTTATAAGCCAAATTTAGGAGGTAAAACAAGAAGAGCTACTATTTGATCATACTTCTCTTGAAGTTTCCATTGTTAGGCAGATTATACCAAAGCTATGTAAGGATGTAAATAGTAATACAATTCATGAGTTAGGGCATATTAGTACCCATTCCAATCATTTTTCTATATTGTATGTTAGATAGTGGGATATTAATTGAATTATTTGAGCCTATATAAGAGTTAGAGGAGAATAAAAAATGTGGCTATATTCTTGAATTTGATGTTCCCAATTCAGAGAAATACATTTCTCACTTAAGAGCCAAGAAAAAAATATGTGACATTCATTGCTTGGTTCCTTCGTATTTCTACCACCACCCCTAGAGCATGAAATAAAGTTAGAAAATAAGTTAGGGATAAACTTCATAAGTTTGAGGTGAAGAAAATATTTGGTGGGTCGTATCGCAACGTTAAATCAGGCACTTGTTAGGAGACAACCCAACTAGTAGTGTATCTTTTAAGTTTTTTTTATAGAGTATTTGTTTTTGACTTTTATAGGTTAGGGGAAGTCTGAGTACCCAAACTTGAGGCTAAGAAGCATGTTTAAAAAGAAGTGGTGGGGTGCGCGTGACCTTGAATGAAAATTCAATAAACATGCTCCTAGCTTGGTCTTAGAGCACCTGAAGGAGTATGTATAACCCTTACTTTATATTTTAGTGCTTAGGGGCCAATGTATTTTTTTAGGGTGAAGTATGATATACGATTTTATTTTATATATTTATTTATTACCAATACAAAATATCTTTAATTTGTTCTTTAGACTAGAATAGTTTGTTGGTTTTAGTTTTTAGTCTTTAGTAAAGCATATTTCATCCACCCCTTGGTTTTGCTTTTTCGGTTATTTTCCGAGGAGATGCCATTTGAATCGAGTATTTCTTTTGGGGATAATTTTTATTTATTTAGGAGACATCTATTTTTTTATTATTTATTCTTTTTTAGGAGAATAGAAATGCTATTTGAATTTTTTGATAAACACAATTTATGCCTGAGCTTGAGTAGTAGATTCCTATGAGTGCTTGAGTGTTGAAAATGACAAATTATATGACACCTAGGATCATGAATGTGACTTTGTAG
>JBDJHY010203200.1:0-11569 GCA_039654485.1 Withania somnifera | reverse complement strand
GTTGTATCTGTTGAGGAGGTTGATCTACAGGTACATGCTCATCTCACTTAACTCTAGCCTAGATAGGCCCATGGGCTCTAGCTCTACCCCGACCCTGATCTCTCTACGAAGGCGGGGATCATCACTCCCTAGTGCTGATCGCGTAAGGCTATCTATAGACGAATAGAAAAAAATGAGTAATCAAGAAACTAGTGGAACCCCCACGAAGGAACCAACAAGAATCAACCCTATCAAAGAACCTCATAGCCTCCCAAAAATGGTATATGGACATCTATGTACCGATTCGTAGGACTATACTAGTCTCCTGCTCCAACAGCCAGAGACACCTATGAACTTATCGCCCTGATACCACTATCATGACTCGAAAATTGAGTTGTGATGGTGTCTATATCTCATCTATGGACAAGCCTAATCATGGCCTAGAGAGAGTAGTGCTGGGCCAGTAACAAAAACCCCAAAAAAAACAACAAGAACAAGAAGAGAAGGACAGAGGTACATAGGAGACATAAAGATACATAACTAAACATAATAGAATCCCCAAAATCTGGAGTCATGGCTGTAGAGCATCTATATACAAAATTACAGAAATACAACCCACAACTGGAAAAACTACAAATAGCTATCAAAGACCCAAATAGGATAACTTTAGTACTGGAAGGAAAATTGGTCAGCAAGGACGCTAGTTGCTCAGCTAAATCTCCTGGGATCACACCAACTACATATGCCCCATCACATCCGTCTGAATGACTCATACTAGATCCTGTATCAGGAAAAGATGCAGAAGTGTATCATGAGTACCAAAACAACGGGTACCCAGTAGGCATCATAAGCCAACCAAGAAAAAGAAAGTATAAGGAAGGTAAAGAGAAACAATAGAAAATGAGACAATGACATATAATCTATGACCAAACAAGGTACTGTGGTAAAATCCAGTAGGTATAGCGAAGGGTTAACTATAAGTGTATATATTGTTCGCAAACAAATATGAAAGACCCTCTAATTGGGTGTAACACATAGACCTAGCCACGACTAGATCTTGACTACACGTGACATGTACCTGGAGCTCCAACTTGACCAGCATAACAAGTACTCATAGAGAAGCATAACAATGGTAATGTAACTACAAAAAAAAAAGCCATCGCTATTGCACAGAAAGTCACAGTAGCACAAAAGAGTAACATCGATTCCTAGCTAGAAACCACTACATAAGCATATAATTAACTTAATGGAACATCCCCTATAAGTTCTGAAGAGTGCAAGCACACGCCTAGAATGCAATGCAAAGGGTTTGGGAATAGTAAATAAGTGTCGGTGCTCTCCCTCCCCATACATGACTCAATCAAGAGAGGACCTATAGAAGCTATCTCGTATATTTCCCAAATCTAACCCAGTATACCTCTCCCCCCTCCATGCAACATACCCTAGTCATAGCGACCTAGGTCAGAGGGTCTGTTGAGCGATCCAATCCCATGTACAAAATACCTGTAAAAAGGCATCTAATGCATAGTCATCAGGGCCAAAAGGCAAAAAAATGGGCTCGGCCTCTATAACATTCTCAGTTTAAAAATGAAGTACAACCATACTGGAAAAAATTCCCAATCCCAAGCAGATCCAACTTCCGCCTGTATGCAAGCTTAGAGATCACAATGAATACGACGTCTCAAATAGTATGGTAAAATAGCTCTATACTGCTCATGAGGCAGTACTGGAAGATGTAAGTATATATGAAACCGGTTTCCAATTATTATTCTTTCAAAGCCAAGTCATCATTTAAATATCTAATGCATGTTGCTCGCAATATAAAATCAACCAATAGGCTAGACTAGTCTAAGATCTCCAAGTAGGGCCCCAAGGATGACTGACATGCCCCAACTCACAAGGTACAATCCTTTCCCATCCCTAGTCCCTATCTCGAGCTTCAATTACTTGCATCCCAAATGCCACAGATGTCCTAAGGACGCCCGTCAAGGGCCAAGGACACAACTCTACAGGAAAGAAAAACATAGAGCTACCATAACTCAGTCCAATGCACTCACTCCTAGGTTCGCACCATACTAGGGAACACTATCAACAAAAGGGCCATTATCCATAAAATAGAACAGTAACAGACTATCTCGACCAGAAGGGACCACCCCGACTCTAATCACACATAAAAACATAGGTAGATCATAACAAATCAGCCTACCTAAATCGGTTCTAAATCCACTAACCTAAATTGGGGGATAGCTACTAAGCTCTAATACCTAGTATAATCACAATCTCACTACAGTCCAGAATCCGTGTATAACAATACACCTCAAATGTGTTACTCCTCCCCAACCATACTAAAGTTTGAGTCGGTGTTAGACACATGGGTATAGCAGTATAGCCCAGGGTAAGTAGTCTAGCTACAGGCAGAAAAATAGGCCAAAGGCAGAAAGAATAAGCATATCAGCGCAAAACTAAGCATCCCATCCCGGAGATGGTGCTTTACAATACATATATTGTATTAGTACCAGTTTGAAGAAAGTAGACCGTAGCCTACTTGGATTCCGGCTATCTTCTTGAAAAGCATTCCCTAAATGTCCAAAATCACGTACGAAGCTCAAAATCATGTAAGGAAAGAAAAAATATAACCCACATGTCAATACGAGTAAAACAAGATCCATATTTTTATATAAATAGCAAGGTCAAAATCCTGGCTAAAATTAGGTATGTAAATGTCATAGCTCAAAAAAAAGGAAATATTAATACCAATACGTAGAGCACCTCTCGTACATCGTACGGTAACAATAGAGATAAATTTAATGTATAATGAAAACATATAAGCCTGGGAAGTTTATATAATAAAGAAACAAACTATTACCTAGTAGAAATGATCGTAGAATCACCATAATGCATATTTATGGAGTAAAAATTGGATTAAACGTCTTCAAATATCATTAACATCAACTGGAATTAGAGAAAATATTGAGTTTATTTAGTGAAAAATGAAGAAAATGCTGGAAATGAAGTTTTTATACCTAACACCAAATGGCCGATAAATTGGTCAATAGTCTGATAAATTAGTCAATTATTCGATAAATCGGTCCCAGCGGACCAAAATTTGACAATTTTTGGGAAAAGTTTAAAACCACGTACAGGATGGAAATAGAGACCAATTTTAACACTTCATATATGAAAACTCTATATAAACGATACTCCAGACTCAAAGGAGGCAACAAAAATGACATTCGGGGTCATATGAACTGAGTACGTCCCAAAAAAGTCATAATTCCAAAGAAAATACACCCAACCCCCACTAGGGCAATCCCAACAAGTCATAAATGAATTGAGACAGTTACAAGAATGCTCTAAGTATATAAAACCTCACAATAAATGAAAATGATTCTCAAGGGTCTTTACACACTATAATGTCAAATATAGGGTAATCGAGACACATCAATGGCACATAAATGAATGGATGAAACATTTTATCTCAAGAATATTCTCCATATAGAAATCAATCAAGTAGAACTCCATGTACGTATGATGCAAGCCAATGAAATGAAAAATAAGCATATGTCACGTATCTTAGCAATGCTAGTATTCGTAAATCACTCACATTAATTTTATATGCCCCTCTCAAAATATGAAATATCAGTATCACAATAAATAACCACTTACCATACATACCTTCCACTATCTGAAACAGTCAGGACCCATGGGGCTAGCTAGGCCATATACAACCAGTCACCTCAAACTCAGCTAGAAAAAATAGGCTCGTATGTCACCTCAAACTACATATAGAAAGACTAAATAACTTCATCATATTAGAATTATCTATCAAGGTGGGGTAATTCTATCACCTTAATCTGTGGGTGGAAAGATAGTGTGCCATGCATAGCGTCGACATTTGTCACATACACATATCGCAACTCAAGTGTCAAAATCCAACAAAAATAAGAGTATCAAAATTATGTAGGAACATGGCCCTAGTAAAGTAATTAATCCATCAAGTCCACACACGGGCAACTATCTATCATAGCATCAAATTCATGGGAAATAAAGCCCACATATGGGCATTTCATCATGTATAATATCTCAATAACACAAGAAAGGACTCTCATGGGAATTATTAATTCATGATTTTTAAATTCAAGTAATTAACAATCAATACACTAGGGGTTCTACAAAGATTTGAAAAAAGGTCAAGCCTCTACTTGCCTTAAGAAATGATGAAGGAATCAAATGAGTGTCTTGCCTTCATGTCGCGTATCCAACTCCACAAAATCTAATAAAATAATAATTTACCCATGAGTATTTATGACATGAAATACCCATATTTTACGCCTTAACATGGGGCCCAAAAACCAAACCCTAAAACCTTTTCAAAATTTGGGAAGCCTTTATATAAATTTGAGCCACCTATGTAATGGGGATTCTAATTATCATGTAAAAATCACAATCTGGGCTCATAGTGATAGCTTATATACTATTTTTTTTTCAAAATCGTAGGTTTTAAAACCTTAATAAGTTTCATGAATAAAATAAGAAACAAGTATAAACACATGTAAAGAACCCCAAGAAAATCATGCATTAAAAAGCTTGCCAAAAGTCTTGAATTTCTTGAAACTTTGATGATATGATTATTACCAATTGATAAAGAATATCAAATAATGTTTTTCAAAGGTTTTTAAATATGTAAATGAGATAAATGTCGTGCAAAACTCATATATAAACAAGGGGAACGTGAAAATCTCAAACTACCCTTAATGAAAAAGTTGTCAAAAATCTGAAATTTCACTAAAGTATGGAGAGACGGACTTAAGGATGGTCCATACCTGGAAACCATGGTCCTTCCCACCCTCTAAAACTTAAGAGTTCATGGAATCACTCCTGGGACCGATTGTCACCCACTACGGGCCATCCTTGCCCCTTTTGTTCCGGTTTTGACTTTAACCCATTTGTAAGCCTCCGAAGACACCCGGAACCCTATGAACACAAAAACAATAAATAAATTTTGAGTGTAAACAACATTGCAGACACATTGCGATCATAAAAATTAGCATCGTAGGTCTCTGTGACCCAATATTACCCTTTTTTGGTAAAATACAAACTTTAAGCTAAACTATCAAAACTTTTCCGAAACTAACGGAACACTATCCAAAACCTTTCCATAGACCAAATTTGACCTCTTAGGATTAAAAAAAATTGACAAAAAATTAAATCTAAGTAAATCATCAAATGTTGACAGAAGTCAAACTTTGTCCTCAAAACTCAATGCTAACCTATGTAATGTGATATAGCCAACATGAAAAGTATAGGATCAATAATAACTGTTTTTATGGACCTATTTATGCATTCGGGAGCTAATGCAAATGATGAATTCCATTCGGAGGCTCAAAACTCAAGATAAGGCTCAAAAACTAACTTATCTCTATATAAAAGACTCCAATTACTAAGGAATCCCAAATATTTACAACTCTTTAGCTCCAAATCCTAACCCGACCTCGTACTATAGGAAAATAAGACTCGGTGAAACTTTTGGGAAAGGGTAAAGATGGAAATTTGTGAAAAATTCCCAAAATGACCTTGGGGATCATTACAATCATAAAAGGAGCCCAAGGGATATATCTAACAAGAAATAGTAATCGATATAATAATGGGTTGAGTAAAATATCAAAGGCCTCCCATATGATTGACGAATGTAAATAAGTAAACAAACCCTCTAGCCTCCCATATGACCGAAGAGTACAACCAACAAACAATACCCAAGGATAGAATATATAGGATGATATGATATAATGTTGGTAAAGATGTGTAAGCTCCTAAGATACTCATAGGTTCAGTAAATAGGACCCATGGAAAGGCTTCCCCCGTATACTTCTACTCATCCATATACCCCTCCTTCGGTCACATAATAGCCCAGATCAGCAAGGTCCATGTAGGTCATCACCTCATACTATCAAAAACTCATAACTGTAATTAGACCTGTAGGGTTTATCTCAAAATGTTAATGTATTAATGAGTTCCCATCCATCATTGAGTATAAATCAACATAATCTCATTATCACTGCTCGACTTTCACCGACTCTAAACCAATATATATAATCAATGTACATTACTCGACTTTCACCAAGTATATTAGTATCTAAAAAATACAACTTTCACCAAGTCTATTAGTATCCAAAAAATAGTGTTTATATCACCATTTAGCCTTTTATCATCGAAAACTCTTAAAAATCATTATTTAATAATCATTTTAATCTTATAATAATGAAAAAAATCCCACATGACCATGCAAGATTTAAAAATTAGTGATGTTGTGCTCTTGTCCATACAAAAGTATAAATCAATACATAAAAATCAGTTTTCATGATGATGTCATGCATACCTACATACAATAGCTCAAATAAGTCTTGCCGGCCCTATACAGGCTCGATCAAAACAGTAATCTGGAACCTACTAGTCGATGTACAGGACTCATAAATATTCCCAATAATCCCACCATCTATGTTCCAAAGTCAATAAAGACTAGACAGGATCAAACGGTAAACTGTAGTTACAAATACAACACTAAAGTGTAACCAAGAAGTGGATTAAAGAAGCAGATAGGGTCAGGGGTACCAATACTAACAACCCAACCCAAGGATATCTTGTTACTACAATTATTTCAAATATAAAACCAATCTAAGATTGGTAAGCCATAGGCTACTTGGTTTCCATAAGATAAGCTCACAAATACCAGAAGAAAGTGGCTCAGATAGCTTTAATCCAAAAATACATTAACGAATCCAAATGATCATAAAACTAGAAAAATAATAATCTATGCATTAATACGAGTTAAATAATACCCATAAAGCTATAATTGTAGTCGGGGTAAAATTCTGAGTCAAAAAAATGGCCTAAAGGCCTGTGAACTCAAAACTCCAAAAAAAAGGTATCAAAATGTTCCCCAAACTATAAGGAACTCATACCTAAAGTTTTGAGCTAAGACGAACAAGAAACATGCTAAAATCAATGGATTAAAGTGAAGAACAATTGTGTGAAATTTGGGGATTTTTGAATTATATTTGATGACATTTGAGTGAAAATTACCAATAATTGAAGAAATATCATTTCCAAATTCAACAATATTGCATACAAAAGGCCAAGAATTGGAAATGGAGTTTTTTGAGTTTTCTGAAGTGAAGGCTTGAAAAAGTAGGATAAAATTCGAGTTTTCCTGGTATTCATACCTTCTGAAGGACTACTCTTCAGGAATGCATAGGTTAGAATCGTGATCGCGAAACTAGGACATGAAACTCATCACAATCGCTTGTATTGCCCGTTGTGATTGCGAATGGAAGAAAGGAAAGAGCACAACGTGACTGGAGGTCATAAGAATAGAGCAAGGAAACTACTCATCGCGATCATGTGGATATAAATTACGATCAGGATGAAGGACCTAGCAGTGCACCAAAATTCATGCATCAACAAAATAAGCCAAAAGACAATAACAAACATGGTGCTCAGAATGTGTTCAAAACTCAATGAGCACAAAATAAATATACTACTTATGTGGAAACGACATTCCTGACTCAACGTACAAATAAAATTTCAATCCAGGATTGTTTCAATGAATTATTAACTAAAGTCAACTCTAAGTATAAATTACCCACATTCCAACTGAGTAGTCAAAATAATCCTGGTTGACCCGAGGGCCAAACAAATAACTCACTTAACCCAAACTCGATATTCCAGAGCTGATGGTGCTGTCAAATTTTCAATCTGAGGATCCAAATGAAAAAAAGTCATCCAAAGTCAAACTTTTAAACTCCAAAATACCTAAAATACACAAAACTCGATAATATCATAACCAATGCCTCCAGATACAATCCAAGAGTTTTTCTAGATCAAAATCCATATTTCAGAGCTAATGGAACTTTTAGAATTTGATTTTGAGTTTGATTTCATAATATGTTGACTGAAATTAACTATTTCAACAGTTAAGGTTCAAAATAGAAAAAAAAATATAACAACCAAACAAATGGCCGGGAAATGAACGACCGGTAATGATATGACATAATGACTTAGGGCCTCTATAGAAAAGTTCTAGGATGCCAGAAAGTGAAAAAATATAAAAATGACCATAAGGGTCATTACAACATCCACTACTAAAGGACTTTCGTCCCCAAAACTCAGATGGAGGAAGTACTTGAAGGAACAAACATTTACGGATAATGAGATCTAAATTCACTCTTAATCTCCTATGAAGCATCCTCCATATTACGATCCCTCTATTGAACCTTAACCATAGGAATCTCCCTGAACCTCAACTTCCTCACCTCCCAAGCCAAAATATGCACCGACTCTATAACAATAGATAGTCCTTCATCAACCTGAACAGAATTATATCAAATCATGTGCCACTCAACTTAAATATCTCAGCATAGACACATGGAATGTTGGATGCACAGCAAAAGAGATCAGAGGCAAAGCTAACATTTATGCAACACTACCAATATGGTCAAGTATCTCAAAAGGCCAATATACCAAGGGCTGATGTTGCCCCTCTTTCCAAACCTCATCAATACCTTTATGGGTGATACCCAAAACAATACCTGATCACCAACACAAAACTCTAAGGAATGATATAAATAGTCTAAATAACTCTTTTATCTAGTCTAGGCTTCTTGAAGTCTATCCTGAATTAACCGAACTCTATCTAAAGCATCTCAAAGCAGATCTATACTCTTAAGCCTAGAATCAAACCCATCATATAAGATGTATGAATCAAAGTGAAATATGCAGACTTAGCCTATCAATAATAACCTAAACTAAATAATGATTGCGAGAAGTCTGGAAATAGCCTAAAATGAAATCCATAGTAATCCATTCCCACTTCCACTCTAGAAAGAGAAGTCACCGCATCAAACCACCTAGTCTTTAATGCTCTAACTTGACCTGTTGATAGTTAAAGCACTGATATACTAACTCTGAAGTATCCCTCTTCATCCCACTCTAGCAGTAAGCTGTCTCTAATCCTTATAAATCTTTGTTGTTCCTGAATGGATGGAATATCGAGAACAATCTCAAATGATCAACTAAACCAAATCTCAAACTCGAGGAACAAAAATCCAACCCTCGTACCTTATAATACCATCAAAAACCAAAGTAGCTCTATGGATATCACCCCTCAATAATCTATCACGAATGACAACTAGATTTCGATCCTTAAATTGGCACTACTAAATCTGATAAAAAATGTAAAACATTCCTCAACACTAGAAAGAACATGGACCAAATATGAAAAATCAGTCTAACCAAATGGCTAGCCAAAGACTGAATATTTAAGGTTAACATCTCTCAGAAACTGATAGTGGAACCAAGCCACCCATACTCAATGACTTCTAGCTCAAGGCATTCTCTACCATGTTTTCCTTGCCTAGATGATACATAATAGAAATGTCATAGTCCTTCAGCAACTCAAGCCATCTACGATGGAGAGCTTTAAGATCCCTCATACTTATGATATACTGAATACTACGATGATCCGTGAATATGTCACAATGAACCCCATATAGATAGTGCTGCCAAATCTTGAGTGCAAAGACTATCACTACTAACTCCATGTCAAGATTGGGTAGTTGTGCTAGTGAGTATTTAACTACCTCAAAGCATATGCATTAACACAACCCTACTGCATTAATACAACCAAGACCAATGTCAAAAAAATCATAATAAATCAAGAAACTTTGACCCTTCATAGGTAGTGTTAAAATAGTCTTAAGCCTCGTATAGAAAGCCTTATACTCATTAGACAACTTGAAAGGGACCTCTTTTCTAATCAATCTAGTCAATGGCATGTAATGACCCTTCTGGTTATTTTTGTAATGTTGTTTTTTCTTGCATCATAGAGCTTCCATATAGAGTCCCTAAGTAATTTCTAACATATTGAAACTGGTGGTCGCTTCACTCCATTCTTGCGATCATATGACCTCATTTTCCCAGACCTTTATGATCATTGTACGTGAGTCACACAGTCACAATAGTCAATAATGCTAAAGCTTGTGATTGCAAGAAAGACCCACACAATCGCGTAAGGTTAGTTTTCAACGAGTATAAATAGCTAAAAACTTCCTTTCAAGCTATATCTTCAACTTTTCATTTCCAAAATGCCCTAAAACCTTCATCAAAATTTGTGGGTCTCTGCATGAGCGATTAGGTAACGTTGGAACTTGATTTCTTCAATTCTTCATCAATTTTTAGTAAGTTTCCACTATAATTTCTTCAAATTTCACCCAAAACTCCCCAAATTTATCAATGTTAGTTATACACTTTATTTCAAGCTTATTTCATTTTTGGTGAAGCTAGAATACTAGAGATTGCTTATTCATGCTAATTTGACCTCGGGGAAGCTCGAACGGCCTACATTGATGATTTATATCATTTTTACACTTGGGGAAGCTTGATCATCTATTTTGAGATCATACTGATGTAGAACTTAGGGAATCTCGGGCATTCATTCTGAATTGAAAATATATGATTGTAGTTCAGTTCAGATAATTATTAATATAGTAAACAGGGAGGACATCCATGGACCCTGCCGAACCGGCATTGATATACATATGACTGAGGGAGGGGTATGTGGCATGATTTTGGGTTTATAGGGAAGCACCTCCATAGGTATTCTACCTGAAGGACCTACGAGTACCAGAGGGGAGAATACACAATTATATTTCACATGTACCATTATCACCTATATTCATATTTATGTTGCTTTCTGCATTTGTTTTCCTATATGTACATTATGGTAGTATAGGACACCAATGAGTGAGCCTTACTTGTTTGTATCTCTCAATATTAGGGGGTGTCATGGAATATAGTTATACCTATCGGACTCCCTATCATCTTTCCCTTGCTGAAATACTTGTTGTATCTAGACATTCTTCCCCTTTTTGTTATTTGATGTTACTGGTATACTTCCATCTCTATCACTTAGTTGGTTTTTTTGATAGTTGAGCATGGATTTAGGTATGTTCTCTTCTCTCTTTACCTGAACCTTCCATGTTAGTGGCTAGTTACTTAGGATATTTATCTGACATATCCTGTTAGTTAGATCTTTTATTTGTTCTATTTGTTAACTTTTATGAATTGTATTCCTTGTTTATTTATCACTTTTATTTCTTTTATATCCCCATTCGACCTATGATTTCTATTGGGCACCCGTTTTTTACACCTCTGCATCTTCTGGTGTAGATCTGAGTACTAGTGGTCCATGGTAATTCAAGATCTGTGTTGAGGTCTTGTTACTGAGGTAGAGGATATCTTTTGGCATCTAGAGCATATTTCTTACCTTTCTTTATATCTTATTATGTTATTGACTTTCGAGACCGATATTGTATTTTTTATACTCTTGTTTTAGTGGCTCATGTACTGGATATCAGGTTTTGGGGTTATTGCTGACTGATTTTTAGACTTTTGATTATCCCTGTCCCTTACTTATACCTTATCTTCCCCATTTAGTTTGTTATTCTTACTTTTTATGCTTGTTGAGTTGTTTTCCTATGGAGGGATATAGGTTATTTCATGATCTGAGAAATTGGGTCATGAAAAATTAGTATCA
>JBDJHY010203189.1:0-11569 GCA_039654485.1 Withania somnifera | reverse complement strand
ATCTTAGAAAAATCTCGTTTACACCTTTTCAGACTGTAAAAGAGTGCAGTATTTCTACACTAATAACCTCAAGATGATTATCCTAGTTACGACAATAATCATTAGACAAGGGTTAGCCCCCGAATTTCTTGTCATAATCTCAACACAATGATTTAATCATATAATTCACACTAATTAAACCTAGGAATGTTCTAGTGTTTGCAACCACCAGAAATCAATCATATTATAGAAATTATGTATTGATACACTTAGTAGATGCAAGAACTACTATTTACTCACAACCCTATATTTGTGGACTACTATTTACTCACAACCCTAGATTTGTTTCACCCCTAGATCCCACAATCCTAGAGTTAGGGAGTTAGCTATTCATGATCTGAACTATACAATAACAAGAAAGAAATTCACTAGTTATCATACCTAGATCAAATTATCTTTCAAAGATATTGTATTAATAATCAATCAATAGCCAATAATCACATAATTAGTGTTTTTAGTGGGAAAAGAATTGATGAAAAATTTGAGAAATAGTACATAAAATATCTCTGTTCCAATAATAATCAAAATTAACCTATCCTTCTATTTATAGTATAGGGGTACTAATTTAATATTTGAAACTAAAGAGCCATTTCTGCTCGGCCTTGATGATATGTTGGTCAAACCATCCAACAATGGGCAGTTCGTCTGTTCCTTTCATTTATCATAGGCTCCTAACAGTAACAAACTTGGTAGATGGTATACTGTTGGATGGGCCATCCAAGGTTGGGTGGTTTGTCCATTCTTCTATAGCCTTCTTCTCATTAAAGTAGTGTTTCACCTATCATACGATAGCCTATGGATGATCTATCCAATACTAGATGAACTGTCTATATTTGGACGGTAGATGGGCTTCAAAATGGTGATGATCTCTTTAGACGGTACGACCTGGGCTAAACATCCAAAGTTGGATGAGTAGTCCAATTGATCTTCATAAACTCCTATTGTTTTTTACTCTTCTCCAATGTTCTAAAATCTAACTTTAACCTCTACAAACATTGAAAATATATAAGATATCACAAAAGTTACTCAAGAATATTCAATTATTCATAGTTTTAAGTGAAGTATGTGACGTCAAATGTCGTCACATAATAAGACAAAACTCACATTTAGAAAACCTAGCATAAAGCTAATGCTCTCTAAGGGTCTGAAGAACAACATAAAGATGGTTTGCATGCTCCTCCTCACTTCTATAATAAATCATAATATCATCAATGAACACAATCACAAATAGGTCCAAGTAAGTCTTGAAAACCCTATTCATGATGTCCATGGAAGTTGTAGGAGAACTAGTCAAACCAAAAGACATGACTACAAACTTAAAATATCCATAATGACAATGAAGAACTGTATTTAGAATATCTGACTCTCTGACCTTAAGTTGATGATAGTTGAATCAAAGATCAATCTTAGAATAATTGCTAGCACCTGCAGTTGATCGAACAAGTCATCAATCTATGGAATAAGATACTTATTTTTAATTGTAACTTTGTGTTGTTGATGGTAATCAATGAATATACAAAAGTAAGCATCTTTATTAGATGCAAACAAGATAGGAGAACCCCAAGGAGACATAATCACATAGATAAACCCCTTGTCTAAAAGATTAGCCAACTGGTCTTTTGAATTATCAAAGCTTAGTTCGTTCCATTATATATGAAGGAATATAAATAGGCCGAGTACCCGAAATAAGATCTATACCAAAGTATATCTCTCTATCAGGAGGGACTCTAGGTAAATCCTAAGGAAACAATCAAGAAACTCTTCAACTATAGGGATAGACTAGATATCAGAAGTCTTGGACTCAGAGTCCTGAACTCAAACCAAGTGATAAAGGCAACCCTTAGTAAATCTACCCTTAGAAAAAAATCTACTACCCTACTACTCAAAGAAGGTCTATTAGGAAACTAGAAACAAACAACTCTAGATGTACAGTCAATATCAATATGACATGAATGACACCAATCCATGCCCTGAATAACATCAAAATCTACCAAGTATAACTCATGAAAATCAGCAGGAACAACCATACCCAAAACAAAAAGGGGATAATTGTGACAACTCTCTTAACTTAAACAAGATCACTAACATGTGTAGAATAGCAAAAGACTTAGATAAAATATCAGGATTTACACTAAACTGTCTAGAAATAAATAGGGATACAAAAGAAAGAGTATCTCTAGGGTCTAAGAATGCATATATATCCACCTCATAAACTCTCAACGTACATGTCACAACATCAAATAACTAATTGTAATCCTGACAAGAACCCAAAACATACAAAGGGTTTTGACACTAGCCTCCATTGATAGAAGTAGTAGCACCCTGCTGAGGATGGCGTGCTGTTGGAGATGCTGCTAAGGTAGAAGTCTGTGGTCTGGGGCTACTCTTCCTAGCTATGGGATAATCCCACTATTTATAACCAAAAAACCCACAATAATGATAGTCCATCGAAGTATACTCATGAATATTGTGGCCAACCTAGACACACCCAGAATATCCATTCTTCCCAAGATGTGATTGGCCCTAACGAGGCTTACCACACTTAGTAAATACTGGAGCACCACTCTGTTGAGCTGACTTAGTTGACTTGTTCTAACGATTCTTCAGAGGTCTGAAGTTTAGTGGATAAGGGGTTGTTCCCTTACCATTAGACTTAGGCTGCCGAACTCAGAATGACTAGTCTTAGCCCTTTTAATCGGTTGACTCTCTCTAAACTTAGCCTTATCCATCTCTATCTGCTCAAGATGCACCATCATCATAGAAATATCCATATTCGTACTCAACATAGTTGTTCTCCCTGCCCGAATCAAATGAGGAGCAAGACCTAGCACAAATATATCCATCCTATGATGTAATCATCTCTGTAGAAAACCTCGATAACTTAGTGAACTTAATTCTATACTAAAAAATAGACATGGAGCCTTGAACTAAGCTCAGAAACTCACAAACCATATATTGTCTCTTCTCTCTAGGAAAGAATCAGCTCAAAAATGTATTCTCGAACTCATCCCAAGATGGAGGTATATATTTAGTTTCCCTATTCTTCTTCCACAAATCACACTAATATCTAGAAACATACTTCAAATAATAAGCTTCCAAGTCAACCCTATCAACACATCATATCACAAATTCGAAGAACCTCCTCAATAAAGTTCTCCGAATCATAAACAGTCCTCGAACCATGGAACTCGGAGGATTCAACCTCAAGAATTTTCTCACCCTCACAACTCCAACATCAAAAAAAACTTATTGAACCACGGGATCCTAAAATAGATGTTAAGCCTATGCCATCATTATATGATCCATCATGTTGTGTAGCTCTGTGGTGGTAATATATGCAGGTGGCTACTATGGCTGAGGAGATGGTTCTAGTGGAGCCTGATTCTTATGGTTCCTATTCCTAGCCTAGAGAGTTGATCGTCATGGAGGAATGACCTGAAACTGGTAAAGCACGAGTCAAAAACAGGAAATATTTAAGAATTGAACTCCAAAGAAAGAAATAGACATCAATAAAGGGAAATTTTTCCTAAATGTTCTATATCCTCTCAATCATAGATGTCCTGCATCCATATCCACAATTGATATTTTACCTAATGTTGGATTTCAGACTTAATCCAGGACTCTGTGAACCTAGTATTGTGATAACAAGCTTTTCACGCCCCGAACCATCCCATAGTAGGGACCAACATCCTTAGCTATTAAGTTTCCCTAGCATCCTTGAAAGAACCACTTGGATCATGCATAGCTCTAATAAAAACACTTAACAAAAGCTATAAAAATAACATCAGAAGTGTAACGGACACCTCACAGTAGTCAACAAGTAATATCAAAAAAATAATAGATAAACTCTAGTTTCAAAACCCATATGTATCATTCTGAAAGCCTCTACTTGCTAAATAATGGACTGTTAGCACACGAGTTTACTAGCTAGTGTCTAACATATGAAATATTAAATAATAAAGCTAAAGTATGATCTATAGATTATTAAATAAAATAACTCCATAGATTTCCCTCGAATCAAGCAAGGACTCACCAATCTTCTAATATTCTAAGAGTGCAAATATGTCAACCTTGAACGTTCGGGCGGTTGAAAAATCTGCATCGGGGTTAACACATGTAGTAAGAGTAGTATCACCACACAAACATGTATTGAGTACATGAGCATGTATAAAATAGTCTATACAATAGTAAATGATAAATGCTATGCAATGCATGATCGATAAATATCAACTTCAGCTCTAACTCATATAATCAACTTCGCAGTTTACAATGAAAATAGTTAAAAGCTTATATCTCAAGTAAACTCAAAAAAAAAAATTTAATTCATCAGTTTTTAACAAAAGGTAAATACTTAGTTAAAAACAAGCTTTCACTTTATCCCTTTAAAATGGTCACTTTACTTCTCTTTCTAGGAGTTTCTATAACTGACATACCTCAAGGCATAAAGAGATAATGTCCACATATTACCCTGTGTGTAGGGGCTACTAACCTTTCTAAAGGAAAAATGCACTCTCTCTAGTAGATTTAACTAGACTACAAGCATAGTTACTGGGTCAAAATAATAATACCTATGTTAGACTATGCAAGTTGGGCTATAAGGGCCTCTGCCCACACTTGGTGTTATTAAACCTCCCATAAAATATAATTACTATTATTAAAATTTCTCTTTCAAGATTCTCAACTATTGTACACCCTCTGATGAACCACTGGACGTTCCCAGACTTGTCTGGCTACAAATTTCGTTTTATCCAAACAGGCAAACATTGTCAAATTAGACTCTTCATAAACTTTTCACTTCACAGCTCATCAAATAAGTAATAGAATTACAACTTCTCTTTAATTAAGGGTAATTATATCAAATAGTCAATTATACATACTTCATAAACAGGTTTTAAAAAAGACGTAAGAAGTTAATATTTATGACTCTTTAATTCTCTTATCAAATCTCAAGAGTATACATCAAATAGCTAATCAATTCATACTTTCAAAGTATCATTGCTTCTTTTCAAGTTAGGTAAAATTAGCCACAAATATTTAATGTAGAAATTCTTCACATTCATACTGAAAATAAT
This sequence comes from Withania somnifera, assembly GCA_039654485.1. Classification (NCBI taxonomy): domain Eukaryota; kingdom Viridiplantae; phylum Streptophyta; class Magnoliopsida; order Solanales; family Solanaceae; genus Withania; species Withania somnifera. The sequence goes on along the minus strand of JBDJHY010203189.1, from coordinate 6,458 downwards.
ATAAATTCAAGTAATTATGATACCTCAATGCTCAATTCAAGTTTTAAGTGTAAACCTTGAAGACAATTTAATTTCTTCCTTGAAAATATAATTTCTTTTATTTCAATTAAGAAAATATGTTAATTGATGAAGACTTTCAAGATAAAATAATCATCACGTAAATTTCATAGTTACATTATCATCATTGTAACCCAAAATAATCAAGTACACCATCACTTTAAGGAATTATAGTTTATGGAATTAAACGAGAACCCTAGCATACTTCTATATATTCAAACTTTTGGTTAGAAAGGGGTTTTTTGTGAAAGGGGTGAAAAGAATCCTTGTTGAAAGACCGCATACCTTAATTGAAGAAATTTCATGGAGGAAAGTTGGTGAATTTTCTCATACAAGCTGAATCTTCGAAGAACCCTAGCTTTGTTGTTGAGAGAATTTGAGAGAAGAACTTTGCTTTGATTTGATTTTGTGTAGAATAATTTGGAATAGGAGTTTGGGGATTAAATACCTTGAAATTTTGGAACAAAATTACATAGTATTGATGATTTAAGAGATGGGAATTATCAAAAAATAACCTTGAAAAAATGAAGGAAAATTACCCAAAATAACATGTAACCGTGACCCCAACCGTGTCACGGTGCTATTGCAGTTACCACTCAACCGTGTCATAGTTGGTGTCGTGACAACCTCTCCGGTGTGACACTGGGGGTGCCATAGTTACCCACAATCCAAAAATCCCTCACACCTTTCTTTAAGCGTGGCACATTTGCAATCACATCAAGATTCCTACCATAGAACATTTTGAGGTTTCTAAACATTTAAAGCATGTATAAGCATGTGGGATTGATCCCTAATCAATAAAAAGCCTACAGGAAATTAAAAAAAAATACCATTTCATCCCTATAAAACACTAACATACTCTGGAATATCAAGGAATTGTAGGGATACTACAAGACCTTAAACAAGTAGGCTTAACTTTCTACTCGAGACTCGAAATAGCATGTGGTTTTTTGAAATGCGAAGTAGACTTAGAGGGATTAGAAAACGTGAAAACTAAACCAATACATCCATAGGAGGGACAGATAACTCTATAACTGACATGATAAGTTGGCTGGGTTTCTACATCATGATAAGGGTTTTCTTGAGCATAATCATGTATTTTATAATCATAGATAGATGCACTTAGGATTTAGAGTAGAGAGAACCATAAGCACGATCTTTTTAAAGAGAATTTTGATATGATCTTATACATAGCATGTCATGGTATGTTAGTCACCTGTAGCTATCATAAAGTCTGAGTCTATAGTACTTAACAGACTAAAAGGCATGAATAGGAGTATCACATAAATGAATGTTGAGCCATAAAGGAGTTAGAAAATTGATGTAATGGAAAAAGTTATGGATATGAGATATAGATTCCTGAATGATACTTAAAACTCTATGCCTGATAACACGAGGTAACGAGATTTTTGTATCATGAGTAAGACTGTACAACAAAGGTATATTGTAAACTGAATATTTTGATCATAATGAAAACTTTATAATTGATCTTTTATAAGTTAGCTAGATGATTTAATCATATGTAGAACTAGAATCGCTTCCAGGAATAGTTTTCCTTAAAATTTCAGGGACTGAACATAGATACGGGTTTATATGCGGGGAGTAAACCATAGAATAGATTTGGGTATTGATGAATACGTAATATAGGAATAAGGTATCATCTCTTACTGAAGTACAGGGAGTGTGATGAAGTAAGGATGGGTAACAAGACTTTACTGGTTTTTCATCTTACAATCTCCCTTTTAGGACAAAAGCTAAAATTTCTATGTCTCGGGCTTCCTCTCTAAATGGGACTATGATTATCCACCCCTAAAAGATGAGTCACTCCTATACATATGAATTTCCAAGTCTATCCTTTAGGATGACAACCATACACACTTAGATTCATTCGAAGACTCCCTTATGTAATAACTTCTTAACTACTTCTTGGCCTTAAAGGCTAACACTGAAAAGTCAACACTCGCTCAACCATACTAACATCACACATTCAATTATTTATCCACCTTGATACTACAATACATCACACTAGGATACTCAATTAGATTTCAAGCATATCATTCTATACTAATGACATATAGAATACAACTTCTCATCACTACTTAGACTTACAACTACTAATTCACCGTGTAGGTAACACTAGCCCCTTGAGAGTCAACAATAACTTATTTAAATCTAAACCATCTACTCAAACAGATTCAAGTCTACACATAACTTTACTATATTATATCTTCTCCTTATTAAAGACTTAAGAACATATCATCCCACTATTTATGAATAATCACCTGACATCCAACTACACACCTTAATCATCAGTCATATCTCACTCTGACTTCTTCACTTCAGGCTTTATAACTCCATCTCTAGGATAATTCTACCACAACATGCTACTCTTGTTATAGCTGTAGGGTTTAACATGAAACTAGCATGCTCTACAACTACCTCCTTTAGGCTAACACAACTCACCACCAAATAAGTATTGGGGTTGTGGTTGAACCGATGAGAAAAACTAAAGACTGAAGGAACTGATCAGGATGACCCTAGTTTTTAAATTATAGAGCTGGTTGATCTGTGAACTGGTGATCTTTTGGGCTGCATGATTCAAAACATATACAGTATGATTTAGAGAAGATTTCTTAGAGTTAAATTCCATAGTACGAGAGAAGGCATGAAAGAAAATGAGACTATTTCTTAAATGTTCTACAGCCTCTCCATTATAAGTTTGGTAGAAAATACACCCATAAAAGAGACTCTACTGAACATGATTTCAGACATACCCTAGGACACTTTAACCTTGATCTTTGATACTAATTGTGTAACAACCCAAGACTACTCCCTAGACGTACTTGGCACTAAGGACCCACAAGTGAGACCCAAGCTAGCCTTTGACATGTAAACCGATTCATAGTATTGAATACACATAAGATACTAACTAGAAATTCATGTAAGTGAATTAAATATTATAAGATAAAAAATCTAAACAATATGATAATTCATCCACAAAATGGGAAATATGAAACAACTAGTAACATGAGAATCTATGTTCGAAACCTCTAATGAAATTAAGGCAGACCTATGGGATAGAAACCCAAAAGGTCTTCAACATAAAATAAATTATAAAATACACAGTAAACAAAAAAATTTGATTCTGGGCATATGAAGACTCACCAAGCTGCTCTACAGTTGTCTTCTCAACCTCGCTGTGGATAGGAAAGCCTGTATCTGTATTAAATAATAATTACAACCTAAAACAGGTTAGTATTATTGAATAAATAATATAGGATTTTATGCAATAATCATGAGAAATATCATAAGTCTAGAATGTAAATCGGTGCAACGACCCAAACAGTTAGTAAGTTGAAAAATACAAACCTTGTTTCTTGTTCTTAAATCATAAATATAAATCATGTCAGCATAGGTCAAAGCATTTATTTTTAGTCTACAAATCTAGATCATAAATTGGGATTTTATAATACCCCACATAAACTATGAAAGATCTATATAGAGTCTGATGTCCTAAACCCATATTGAAAAAGGTCTAATTTCTTATAATCCACATTGGAAAAGAGTCGCCCTAACTTTCCACAACTAGGAATAAACTTGTAATTCTATTCTAAGTATCCTTAAATAGATAATCATAAATAACCTGATATGGTAACCCAGTTTTGGACTAGCTACGACCGTACACTCGGCGCTAAATAATCCTCCCAAAGCACTATGCTTATATTCTTGAAAAGTTTCTGAAAGAGACATATCTAATACTAGTATCTTATATCATGAATGAGTTGGAGCTCCTTAATTTCTTGTTCATATTCTTGTCATATAATTTCATAAGTATTGCTATGAACGCATAATGAATCTTAAATTCATCAAAAGGATCATGCTATAGTTTGCACTCACTGACAATTTGCTAAATCCTGATTTTCTTATCATAAGAATCATAAACAGTAAAACATGTTTAATCTTAGAAATTCATATAAAAAAAGTAAATTCATGGACTAATAGAACATGTAAATCTTTACCTAATTGAAATCATGGTATCAAGTTTATATCAAATTCATGAATTTGGGTTTCAAATCATCGAATGAAAACAAACTTAATTCTTTATAAAGAAAAATATTTGGGCATGAATATGAAAAGAAAACTCGTTGAATACCCCATTACTTGAAACTTGAAGGAAAAATATTTGTGAACCCGAGTCTTGAACTTCTACGCTTATTCTTTAGAGGGTTTTTTTTTCTAATTATAGGAGGGGTTAGAAGGTTTTAATTTGGTGAAGTGTGAGTAAAAAGGGTAGTTTAGAAAATACAAGAATTTTTATGAAATATACTCACTTAAAATATACCCAAATTACATAGTTTGATTAGTAATTAATAGAGGTAAATGCCAGAAATACTTTCAAAAACTGGGAAAGATTGCTCAAAATTTATCTTAACCATGTGGTAACCGTTTCACAATTAAGGTTGCGCCAACCATCCAAACATGACATATTTGAAATCATGGAAACCTTCTAACCATTACATGTTCCACGTCACGGTTAGTCTCATCTAGTTTTCTCTACACACTCTTTTTGATTGTGTCACATTTTCAGTCGCGCTGGTCTTCCTATCATGATACGTTTTGAGGTTTCTAAGCATATAAAATGAGTATAACATGTGATATTTATCCCTAATTATTAATAATATTATATGAATGTAAAAATACCATTTCATCCCTCGAAAACACCAACATATGCTAGAAATGCAAGGAATCATTGCGATACTACAAGTCCTTAAAAAAGAGTCATAATGTCCTACTGCGGACTCGGTTTAATGTGCATTTTGTTGCATTGTGAAGTAAAACTAGTGCCATTTTCAAACATGAAAACCAAATACCATACACTTTTAGGAGGAATACAATCATTTAGGCTCACAATAAGGGTCATGGTGCAATACTAACCACATAATAGAAATGATTTAAAATCTAGGTAAATTTTTTAGGCTATACACCTTGATTACCTTGATTTTATCTAGATTTATCCCAATACCATTATTTTACATGATTAATTTGAGGAATTTTCCAAATCTAATTCTAAAATCACATTTCTCTAAGTTTAGCTTCATGTTATTCTTCCTTAAGATATGAAAAATTTCTTGTAGATGATTCAAATAGTCTTCCACCGCTAATACTTTATTAAAATATCATCAAGGTAAACTTTTATTGTATTGTTGATTTTTTGTTTCCAATATCTAGTAAATTGCACATGTTAAACCAAAGGCGTCATATTGTAACTGTATGTGTTGAGGTTAACAATTATAGAAGCATTATCCTGGTCTTTTGATCCAGCAGTACCTAGTTGTATCTAAAGTATGCGCTATAAAAATTAATTCGTGCTTGATTGTGGCATCAACCATTAGATTAATGTTTTGCATAGGAAGTGAATCTTCTAGACATGTGTTTTTTCAAATCTCTAAAATCAACACATATTCTAAACTTGTTTTTCTTCTTTGGTATAACGACCTTGTTGGTCATCCAGTCGAGGTACTTCACCTCTTGTATCGACTCTGTGTAAGTAGTGGATTTACCTCTTCTTTAACAAACTTAGCATTTTCCTCTGATATGGGGTGCCTTTTTTCCTTATCGGGGGAAAACTTGAGTTCATTTCCAATTTGTGGACTATTATGTCTGAGGGTATAACTGTTACATAGGTGGGACCAAGAAAAATAATAAATATTAGCTTTATAAAAATTAATTACTTGTTCATGAGCTCAGTAGTTAGTCCCAGGATAAAATATACCTTCTATTCTTGAAAAGCAACAAACAAAATGATCTGTTTGGGATCTTCTGTCATTGAATTGGTTTAATCCTAGTCTTTCAAAACATGAAAAGATCTCGTCACTTGATAGTGGTCTCGATCTACCCCTTATATTTCTGGTCTATTTATATCAATTTTGAAGGTTGAATCTAGTTTCTATAATTAAATTTTGAAACCATACTTGTCATCATTTAGTTTTCCGTGGGTTGTGAGACTGCAAACTTCTCCTTTGCTGTTAGAAAATTTCCCTTAATTTGTTTGACTTACTATATTTTATTTCTTGTTCATATGTGGAGGGAACAAAATTCATCCTGTTGATCCATGGCCTCCCAAGTTTAATAATACCATTTTTCTGAATGGTTTTGTATTAGGCTTATTTGTTTATAGCATTATCTCTAATCGAGTCATTTTATTCGACATGTTTAATTTAGCCAGATGCATTGTCATCGATATTCTTTGTACATTGGCTTCATTTTCTAAAGGAACCTTATGTAGATGTTGATCTACCTAGATCAATCAACACATATTTAACTAAAAAATCACTAATTTGTTCTGTCTATGCTTTTAACAAAATTCACACTAGTAGTTTCGGTCCCTTAATCCTGGATGA
>JBDJHY010203169.1:0-11570 GCA_039654485.1 Withania somnifera | reverse complement strand
TTACCTCAAAAGTTCTCATTTTCAAGCTTAATTCAGGGGTACAACATACTATCCATAAGGTAAAAAAACTAGTCTCAAATAGGGGGAGCTAGAAACTATATCTACTAGGAGCTATCACTATCGAATATACATTCCTTCTCACCGCCTAGCAGTGTAAAAATTACGTCCTAAATAAGGGATCTCAGATCCCCACTAGGCCTTATCTACCAATATACCAACAAACATATTCATAGCTATCATTTATCTACCATTAACACTATCATAAAATAAAGAGGGTCACTGAAGTGATAGAATTTGAGGACGTAGAGAAAAATATAATGATGCACATAACCCTGACATTTAACTGGACCTTAGGAATGGAGTATCATAGGCACGAACATGTCTAAGAGATCTGATCTAAGAACATAAATAACATAAAATAATAATACTACTTATTAAGGATGTATCAAAAGTTCATAAAAATAAACATACTAAGAAATAATGACTGTACGAATCCTGAGCTATATAACACAAGCTAGAATTCAAAACTTTACAAATAAGATTGAAACTACTAAAAATTTATTACTCTTTTTTCTAAGAACTAAGCATGCATATGAATTTATATGAACTGCATATGCATGGTTCATAGGCATGATACCAAAAGGACATGAGTAGGATGTCCTAATAACAAAAATCTAAGGAATTTTTGTGAGAAATAATGGATAATTGTCTAGTCATAACTCTTTTCTAGAACTCATTGTCATCTAATTCTTAAGACCTAGTTTTTTTCTTAACTCTCTTATCTCCCCCTTAAATCAAGGGTAATACTATTAATCTATGTACATATATCACATTTCAAACTGGGCTAAGCTCACTTTACTATACATGGTTGGGGAACACTAATCATATGACTATTAAACTCTCTTACTATTAGACTGTACTTGCAACTTCTCTCTAGGTTACTTCTTTTTGGGGTTACTTTTATAAACTTTCTATTACATCTAAGGTCAACATTATGAACTTATACACCGATTGACACACATAACCACTTCATATAACACTTAACACTCTTCTTTTTTTCTCTTAGTCTATTAGAATCACACCTCTAAATCCATATCCACCAAAGATAGTAGAAACAACCTAGCCTAAAAGATTCACATATTGACTACCTATAACTTCTTTAATATAACTCTTATGAACACCATGTACACATATAATTATCACTTTTCACACTAGGCATCCCAAGAATACTAAACTAGTCATATCTAACACTCTCAACTTACAATCTTATATAATAATATACTGCCTCATACAAGTTTCTATAGGTAGATGACTCTGGCTATATACTACGGTCAATCATTATTCCAACTCTAATTGCTGCTCCCTTTCAAACTTTAAAATTCTAACTCTAGGTCATTATACTACTCAAACATTATATGACATACTTCCTCCTCACAAGTCTCACCTACAAAAAGGGTTTTTCAGAAGGATCTGAACATGTACCTTACTCTGGTACAATAGAATGAGTTATAGATAAAAATATATGCTTTCAGATCAACAGACCTGAATGTACTAGTGGGTTCCTATCAAGACTTTATGCAACCCTGGGAATACATCACTTATTTAAAAATTGAATTTCACTTTATTCTAGCTAGAGGAATATGAGAAATGCTCTATTATGCACAAGGTTGTTAAAGGACTTCTCTATGGAATGATTTAGAGTACAAAGAAGTGAAACTTTTCTTAAATGTCCATAATCACTCATTTATAGAAGTGGTATCCTGACAAACATAAATAAGATTCTACTGACAAGACTTCATAAACACACTAGGACTCTTGAACTCTGAGCTCTAATACCAATTTGTCACACCCCAGGCCTATACCCTGGGTGTACTATTGTCTTAAAACTACTAGTGGCTCCAAGCTAACCCTTATCCTATCATAAAACATAAAACCTAAACTAAAAAGTAATGTGGAAGATAATAAATGGGCTAAATTTCATAACCTAAAAAAAATTATGACTGACAAATATATTATTTGAAAATTGAATACAATTGTTTGATTGAACATCTATGAAACCTCTACTAATACCAAATGAGTAGTTAGAACAAACCCCAAATAAAGTATAAGTAACAGAAAATAATACAACAAGTTGATAACTCTAAATACATTACTTTTGAAGAATGAGGACTCACCATCTGTTGACTGGAATCTTCTGGTGCTTACTATTATAAAGCTAGATGAATACCTAAATCTACAGTATGAATGTAGTCATAAAGTATTTATTAGTGCTTTGAATATACTAATATGTGAGTTTATACAATAACTTTCAAAACCTAACTAGATATATGTAATATAATACATGTTTGAAATTGAAATATGAGAGAACATAAATATACATAACTAAGACTGACATTATAATATGTTACTGAGTTATGAACTGGACTTGTATCAACTATAGGATTGAGAAATTGTAAAGTCTTTAAACAAGTAAAAGCTAGGACTATGTGATAATAAAGACTGATTACATGCATAAAAACTAATTATAGAGAACTAAGAGTTTTTAAGAAAAACATATAAAGTTGTCTAGAAATCATACTAAACTGAAGATAACTGGACTGAAGCAATTGAAGTAAACTCATGGACTAAGATAGATTCATAAATTGGGATAATCATAAATAGAGCTAAACAGATTAAAATATATAATCCATTAAAATTTATAGTCATAAACTATACTAAGAAATGAAGTTAATAAGCTATAATAAAAAATTATACCTGAAAACTAAACATAGATGAACATGGGTGGGAGATTTTCTTAACCGATATAAGCCATATGAGCATCATAGAGTTTATTGTATTATCCACATATAGAAAAGAGGGTTCCAATACTTACCAAGATAAAGGACATGATAACTGTGGATCCACTAAACTGAGCCTTGGTTATTCGTGCTATAAAACCTACAATGGCGACATAGCTCTAGGATTATGGTAGTCTGGAACCTGAATCAACTCAGTACTAGATACTACTCCCTAAAACTAAAATGCTAGTGCTCATATTATATTGAACTGGTCATGATCATTGGTGGTTTATGGAATATCTAATCATGAAAACTTAATTAGATAAGTAAAATCAATTTTTTATTTAATCCTGCACTAGTCATACTAAAATAATCCAAGTCAATGATCAATTTGATCCTAAAATACTGAATATGCTTAATTTAAGCCTAAAACTGGTATTTATCATAATCTGTTATTAAAAGATCAAAAAATAGTGAAAGGTTCTATATATCCCCTGAAAACTAATATTTTATCATAATTTTAGAAAATACTTTAAATATTAAATAAGACATATAAAGCATGCTTCAATACTAAAAATAGATGGAGTACTATCATGTAAACATAAAGGAATGCAACTGATAAACTAATCCAATATAAAAAACTAATTATTTCATGCGGAACTAGACCAAGAACTGGAATCATGTTTAAATAATAAAATAATGGGATACTATGTTATAACTATGAAAACTCGTGATAGATATTGCGAAACATGTCTATGATCATGAAAATATCATATAAGGTTGGATTTAGGAGTATGGGGCTAAATTTGTGTAAGAACTCTAGTTATGTAATGACCCTTATAATCATTTTACATTTTTTCTTGCATCTTAGAGTTTTTCTATAGAGGCCCTATTTGAGACTTACCGGAACTGGTGGTTTGGTTTTCAGGTCATTCATTTAGTCATTATATTTGTGTTCCTGTTTTAGAGCCTTTATTATTGAAATCATTGACTTTAGCCAATATTCTGTGAAAACAAATTTAAAATTAAATTTTGATAGTTCTATTAGTACAGAAACATAAATTTTGGTTGGTCTAGAGGCCTTGGCTTTGAGTTTGTGTGATTTTGCATGTTTTATGTGTTTTATGTTACACAAGTGGAACATTGGTGGTCATTTTGTGATCGGAGCCTTAGATGGAGAATCCAACCATACCTTCAGCTCTGGAATGTCAAGTTTAATTTAGGAGTTGTTCGTTTGTCTTTCAGGCCAACTGGGCTCTTTTCTAGTACTCGGTTGGAAAGTTGACTGTTTTGGCAAAGCAATAAATTTGGTCAATATTTTGTCCAAATAACCTAGGATTAGAATTTCATCTATGTCATTGAGTTTGGATTGTCGCTTTTATATAATTAAAATATTTGATTCATGTATATCGGGCTTCTGTTGGGCCCAAAGAACAAAAATTCCATTTTTAAAAGTTGCAGATTTTCTGCAACTAGTGCCGGTGAAAATTGTTCAGCACTATCGCATAAGGGGATGCGATCGCTCCAATTTTTGTTTTTATCCTTTAGATCAATAGCACTAGTAGAGAACCTATGGAACTGCGCTACTAGGACAGTCCCTAACACGATCGCGTTGTCAGGGAGCTGATGCTACCAATTTCACTTCCCTCTCCCTTATGCGGTTGTGCATGCCTTGCACTGATAGTGCTAAAAAAAATTCCAGCCTTTAGCGCCGATGGCACTAAGGATTGGGACCTGGTGTATATATATATATATATATATATATATATATATATATATGATATCTTGAATTTTTTTCTAATTCTTTCATGTTTTCTCTTGAAAACATGGTTTCCTCAATTGTTGAACCTTGGGTTTTGAATTGTGATCTTGAGTAACATTGTAAACTTAATTTCTTCAATTATTCCTCAATTTTTGGTAGATTTTCTATCAAATTTCATCTAATTGCATTTAAGATATCTTAAATTCTTAAGTGGGTTCTTCACTTTATTTCTTTGATTCTAACTTAATTCTTTCCAGTCATAACTCCAAATTTTAGGTATGAGATCCCTAAGATGTAGGTAATATTTTGGTACTTTTTGTTTGAAGTTTCGCGTCCTAGCTATAATTATAGATTTATGGGTATTATTTGATTCATTTTGACATACAAATTATTATTTTTCTAGTTTCATGATTGTTCGAGCTAGTTTGTGCATTTTTGGAGATGATTATTAGAGCAACACATGTTTATTTTACTCAGTATTTTCAAGCATATCTTCAGACTTCAGGTATACTATGGATTACCAATCTTAGACTTGGCTTATATGAGAAATAATTTTAGTATGTAGCAATCCCTTGGGTTGGGTTTTCTAGGTTTGGTACCTGTGACCCTTTCTGCTCTTTTAATTCGCTTCTTGGTTATGCATTAGTGTTGCATTTGCAATTGTAGCTACCCTGTATGGTCTTGATAGACTCTATAACATAGAGTGTTAGTTTTATGGGAAATATCTATGGATCCCATCTATTATGACTATTTATAGTTGATGTAGATATCAAACATGTGCAGGGCCGGTAGGACTTGTTATAATATATTTTTGTGAGTAAGCATATATTTTTGTGAGTAAGCATATAAACATCTTAAAACTGGTTTTATGCATTGGTTTCTACTGTTTTATGGCCAAGAGCCCGACATCACTGATTTTTAAAACCTTGCATGGCCTTGTGGGCCTATTTTTGATGTTATGGGATTAAAATGAATATAAAATGATGGTTTTACCACTTTTGATGATAAATGAGATAATAAATATGTAATAACTATTTGATACATTACTAGATTTGATGATGCCTGAGTGTTAGACATTGATGACTTATACTGATTTTAGTCTTAGTGATACCTGAGTAACGAAATTAATATTACAATGATTTAGAACCGGTGATGAAGGAGAACTCATTCATACATTGACATCTTGAGATCATTTTTTGGTATGAGTTATTAGCATAGTATGCAGGGATGCCCACCATAGATCTTGTCATTTAGGGCTTGTATGTGATCATAGGAGCGGTATATATGGGAGTAGAGATATACGGAAAAGTCCTTCCATGAGCCCTTCCTGCCGGACCCATGGGTATCGGAGGAGGAGCATACACAATTACATTTAGCATTCATCATATCATCATGCATATCTTTTTTTGAGTGCTTCTTGTTTTTTTGTACTCTGGTTTGCATTCATCTTTGTTCTTATCCTTCTATTGTTTAATAGTTTCTTGTGATTATTTCTTAATTTGATGTAGTTGAATACATTATCTTTAGTTAGTATATTACTTGGACTTCTTCTACGTCTTTATTACTTCTATACTTGTTGGTAGATAGCCTTTTCCCATTTCTCGTTGTTGAGGTTACTAGTATAGCTTCATATCTTCTATCATTTTTTATCTTCTTATTAATTAAGCATGGATTTGGATATGCTCTCTACTTTGTTGCCTAAATATTTCTTACTATTATCTAGTTTATGGGATATTTGCTTGTGTGTTGTTAGGTATCCCTCTATGAATGCCCTGTTTGTTTGACTTCTATGACCTTTCTTTCTTATCTTCCTATTTACTGCTTTTATTTCTTATATGTTCCAGTCGGCTAATGATGCCTACTAGGTACCTATTATTTTTTGTACTCATACTACACTTCTATATCTTTTGGTAAAACCTGAGTACAAGTGGTCCATACTGATTCCTGATTCAAGATGAGATTCTATTGCTGAAGAAGATGATGGATTCTGGCGTTCAGAGCTTGTATTTACCTTTTTTATATCTATTCAATTTATTTCTTTTGATACAGACTTTCTATTTCATATTTCAAATGTTATACTCTTGTTTAGTGGCTTATGTACCAGATATCGAGTTTTGGGGATGTTATTGACTTGTTTTGATTTCTGCTTACTTTTGTCCTTTATTTATCTCTTATCTTTTGCTTTTAGTTTCATATTCATGTCTTTTGTGCTTGTTGGGTGGTTCTCCTATGGTGGGATGTATGTACCCTCATGACCTGAGAAATTGGGTTGTTATAAGTTGGTATTAGAGCCCTAGGTTCTCGGATATCCTTGGTAACATTTTATGAGTTAGATGCAGAGAATTTATGTCTTATCTTAGGGATGCTACCGGGGAATCTTTAGGAATTCCATCTCATTTCACTTTTATGTCAAGCGTATAATGTATTTGGTCTTGAAATCTCATATTTTCATTTTCACTCTTCCGCAGATGGCACGTAAGCGATCCTCACCGACAGAAGGAGGTGATGCACCTGTTGCACCTCCAATAATATCACTATATAGGAGTCTAGCCCATATTAAGGGCTGAGGTCATGCACATGAAAGAGTAGCAACCCTATCTAGAGTTGCTTTACCTATTAGTGCTTTAGATATTAAGCCTGAGCATGTACCGATTCAAAATCCACCAATGTCACAGGGACCAACTCCATTCTTGCCTATGTCAGATTCAGTTCAAAATATTCATCTAGATATGAGGGGCTTTTTGCTATAATTATTGGCTATGTCGAGTTAGATGATAATTGGGGTGTAAACTTAGCCTCAGGTTCTTTCAGTTTGGGTGTTCCACCAGTATCGAGTACATATGGTTTGGGAGTGCCTCTGAAAATGAATTCTTATGAGTTAGGTGTTTCACCGACTGTTTCTGCATTCCCAGTTCAAGTGTCTCCAACACCTGTTTATCCATCTTTAGCAACTACAACATGCGTCTCTTTTGTTACACTGCCTATGCTTTGCCTTTCTCCTATGTATGACTCTGATCAGAAGGTACCATGTCAATTTTTGATATTGAGTCTCCTGAGATTTACTGGTGCTCTGGGAGAAGATCCAAGGTATTTCATTGAGAGATGTCAGGAAGGGTTATATAACCTTTACTTATTTGAGTCTTGCGATTTGGATTTTGTTGTGTACTTGATAGGCAACATCGCCAAGCTTTTGCGAAGGTCTTACTATTAGACCAAGTTAATTGATTCTACCCCTATTACATGGAGTTCCTTCTGTGATGCATTCTTTAAGAGATATATTTCTCATACTGAGCAAGATAGTTGGATGGAAGAGTTTTATACACTTGAGAAGGGTTCTTTTGTCTGTCACGGAGTATGAGGTTGAGTTTTATAGATTTTTTTCCTATGGTTCTAGCTATATATATACTAAGGTTGACATGGTTTTCCCATCTTGTTCGTGGGTCAGATGTTGAGATTCATAAGACTGCCTAGGTGTTACTTGCTATTGGATCATCCTTTCAGGCTATTCTTAAACATGCTCATTCTATGGAGGATCTTGGTCGTAGATATAGAGTTAGAGAGGAGATGAGGTCCCATTATTAGGGTTGCACTAATGGTTTGAGGGTCGGTGGTAGGGGTTCTGGTTTGCGAGGTAGGACCATGTCTTATCAGCAGGGATAGACTAGTCATCATGTTCAAGCATCATTATAACTTCTACAGTGGTTCTCAAGTTGATGAAGGTGAGTCTTTAAGTTAGCAGTTGAGAGGGGATTCATCAGGTTCTTCAGGCCATGGTAGACACTCTGGTCTTCTCGTTCCTCTCATCAAGGTAGGTAGGTGATCCCTTGTTATAAGTATGGCACTATGGGCCATATGGATAGAGATTATCCCAAGAGGGGTATTGCTTAGACCATGGTTTGGCCTTCTATTATTCTAGCACTTATTCACAGCCAGTTAGTGTCGTGCCACCTCAAGGCAGGGGTGGTAATGGTCCATCTAGGGGTGCTCATCAACGTGATAGGGGCAATGTCGTGATGCTAGTTGTAAGAGTGTCCATGGTGGTGGTTCCAACATTTCTATGTTGTTCCAAGTAGACCTGAAGTAGAGACCTCCAATGTTGTTGCTATAAGTACTGTTCTTGTATGCTATCAGCTTGCTTCATCTTTGATTGGCCCAGGATCTACTTGCTTTTATGTATATTTGTATTATGCTCCATATTTGAGTTTGGATATTGAGTTGTTGCATGTGAAGTTATCTGTTTCCACCCTTGTAGGTGATTCTTTAGTAGTGGATCATGCCCTGAGATCCTATTCTGTGATTATTTTTTGAATTGGGCTAATTTGATTTTTCTAGATATGGTTGATTTTGATGTGATTATGGGAATCATAGGTTATCTTATCATAGAGTGGACATGGATTGTATGCCAATACCATGACCCTAGCTATGCCTAGTGTGGCAGGGTTCGTCCAGTCTCATACCGAAGGGGATTGTTTCTTGCCTTCAGGCTAGCTGTTTAGTCTCTCACAATTGTTTGACTTATCTTACTTATGTTAGAGATGTTAGTGTTGATTCTGTGTCTCATGAATCGGTACTTGTTGTTAGTGAGTATTTTTATGTGTTCTCGACGGACCTCTCTGGCCTACCATTGATCAAGACATCGATCTTGGAATCTTGTTAGAGATGGGAATCAGACCAATTTCCATTGATCCTTATCGTATAGCACCCGTTGAATTGAGAGAGCTTAAGGCAAAACTTCATGACTTGTTAGATAAGGGTTTCATCCAGCCAAGTGTTTCACCTTGGGGTGTTCATGTTCTGTTTGTGAAGAAGAAAGATGGTTCTATGTGCACTATAGACATCTTAATAGTGTGACTGTGAATAATAAGTATCGTATGCCTTACATTGATAATTTATTTGACCAACTTCAGGTCACTTAGATCTTCTCTAAAATTGATTTGAGATCGAGCTACCATTAGTTGAGGATTAAAACTGAGGATATCCTAAAGACAACATTTAGGACACGGTATGGTCATTATGATTCCTTGTTATGTTGTTTGGGTTGACTAAAGCCCCCACAGCTTTTATGGATTTGATGAACCATTTGTTTAAACCCTACCTTGATTCTTTTATGATTGTGTTCATCGATGATATCTTGCTATATACGAGGAGTCAAGAGGACCATGAGATATATTTAAGGATTATTCTTCAGACTTTGAGTGATCATCGGCTTTATTCCAAGTTCTCAAAGTATAAGTTTTGGATCAAGTCAGTTACATTCCTCAGTCATGTGGTGTACACACAGGTTATTTGGGGTGGATCCTACTAATATTGCATTTCTTCGTGAATGTCCTAGATCTTTTTTTTTGGAATTAGTGGTTACTACAGTTGGTTTGTTGAGGATTTCTCATCCATACCAGCTCTATTGACTAGACTGACTAGAATGGAGGTTCCTTTCTAGTGGTATGATAAGTGTGAGACTTGATTTCAAAGGCTTAAGACTATCTTGACATTTGCTCCTATTTTGAAACTATCAGTTGAGGGCCATAGTTTTTCGGTTTATTGTGATGCTTCTTGTGTTGGTTTAGGTTGTGTTTTGATATAGTAGGGCATGTTATCACTTATTCTTCTAGACAGTTGAAGACTCACGAGTGTAAATACCCTACTCATTACTTAGAGTTGGCGGTTATAGTTTTGGCACTCAAAATTTGGTGCCACTATCTTTATAGGGTTCATTGTGAGATATTCACTAATCACTGTAATCTTTAGTACATTATGAGTCAGAGGGAGCTTAATGATTTTTAACACAAATGGATTGAGTTTCTAAAGGACTATGATTTTCTATCTCTTATCATTCGGGCAAGGAAAATATGGTAGCGGATGCCTTGAGCCAGAAGGCAGTGAGTATGGGCAGCTTGGCAGCACTATTGGTTCCTGAGAAATCGTTATATTTTGACGTTCAATACTTGGATAACCAATTGGTTAGACTTGATTTATCTGATTTAGGTGGTATTTTTGCTAGTGTGTAGGCCTGCTTTCATGACTCGATTTCTCAGATCATGATGGCACCTACTATACCACCAGTAGGAGAACCAACCCCGTAGTCAGAAGCAGAGGACTACTACATCAAAAGTTGAAAGCACAAGTATAATAAGCAGAATATGAATGAATAAAGCGGAAGTATAAAGAAATAAAAATTTCCAAAACTCGATATCAGTGTAATTCAAAACTACTAAGTAAAGAATAAGGAATCAAATGTCTAACAAAAATGTATCTCTGAAGAGACATGGAGATCAATTATCAATGTTGAAGAGAAGCAGGAAAAGATGGACGCCAAGCTCAACCTGAATCTCTGAAAGTCAAAGGAATCTGCATGAACAACAATCTGTGAATCAAGGTTGGGCACATGTACTTGGATCTGCACATGGTCAAGTGTAGTATGAGTACAAGCTTCCGAAGCAACCTGTACCTAGTAGGCTTTGAGTGCCCACTAGGCATACAATAATAATAAAACACTAAATGATAGAAGGCAATAAATGGGGTCATAGAAGAAAATAGCACATCATGGAAGCTAGCTACTCAAATAAAATCAAGTAACAAGTAGAGCATGTATCGCTAACTAATTACATAACAAGATTTCAGGCAATGAAGGAAAATGTACCCGAAATCCATGCAACAGTATATGTGAATAATAACAACAATAATCAGGGACAGGAGGAGAACATGGACGGTATATCGGTAACCTCAATTAAGTGAAGAATGAATGGATAATAATATAACGCACAATATCCCACATAACACAAAATATCAAGTAACCAATAAGAACAACTAAACAATAATAATAATACTAAAGTAATGCATATAAATGTGTGAAGTCCCTAGAAAAAAGGGCAGTGTACACAGAAAACACATTCACCGTAGGCCTTACATCTCAGTCAGGGTACACTGAAGAAGACAAGTTTTGAAAAGTAAATACACTCACATAAAGTAAACCTAGGCTGTAAAAGAGAGGGCAGACCAGGAATTGAATCAGATGCATCGAATGCCCTTGCCCT
>JBDJHY010203168.1:3725-21161 GCA_039654485.1 Withania somnifera | reverse complement strand
CAAACCCATGTTAAAGGGTTTCCAACCAATTTTTCAAATTTACAAGAAACGTAACCTCCCTAAAATGTAACTTCACATCCTTTCAACTTCTAAACATACAAAAACTACCCCTTTTTCTTTTTATATGATGGTGCATCGGTGACTCTGCACTGGATTTCTTTTGGAGGTAGGGGCATTCTGCCTACTTGAAGGTTCTTCTTGTTGTGTTTCTTTTCCTGCAAGTGCTATCTAGCTGAACCGACATGTTTAAGAAGTTATATTTTTTTTGTTTTTGTGTTTTTGTGATACGTATAAATATAGTGTCTAGTTGGGTAAATTGCTACTTGTTTTTGGTAAAAATGTGAAAATATCCACTTGTTTTGATATGATTTTGAAATCTGAAAAAAAATTAACCCCCTCAAAAAATTTGATTTGCTGTTGGATATCTGTTGGCTGGTTGTTGACTCTTAGATCTATTTTTGACATTATATGTATTGACTTGTGATTAGGACTTAAGTTTGGAATTGTGTTCACTACTGGTAGTAGATAATGTGATTAATTACCATTAAGAGCGTGAGGTTTATGTTTCCAAGTCCCCTTTTTATTTCTGATCCAGAACTTTCCTGTTGGTTACACTAAGGTCATAGAATAGTCGGTTAGGAAGTGATCATAGGTAGTTTGTATTTATTTAGTCCACTTGATATTAAGAGACTTTACCAAATGGAAATTGCATCCCTTGATTTTTCTGTATTTAATCCCATTAGACTTACTGTTCTATGTATAGATTTCCCTATTTTGTCTCTGTACCTCCTAGGGCACTACACCTCAACTCAGGCCGAAGGCCTAAGTTGAGGCTGGGTAGAATAAGGGTGGCAAAGACATAGTCATTAAGTAATAATATGTGGTTAAAGAGAGTAAAAAAGAAATATAAATGTGGTACAGAGTTTAAAAGAAAGAATAAAGAGCTAAAATTGTAAGAACAAAGTTGAAAGATATAAAAAAAGAGAAAAAAAAGGGAAGAAATGCCACACTCGTAATGCAAAAAAGGATAACTAAGGGTGAAAAGGAATAAAAGAAAGGGAAATAGGTGGATTTAATAGTGTAGTGCGAAAAGAGGGTTACTCACTATTTTCCCAAATATTTTACACCCAAGCCTGATCTTACTTTATAAGCCGAAATGTCCAGTTGTGATCCAAAACTTACTATTTGAAAACACAAGTATTGAAAATAAGGTAAAGCTGATGGATGAGTACATGCACTGGGTTTACTTTATTTGTGAGAGTGAGAACTCTAGATTAGTCCCTATCGACATTTGAGTTAATGTGAGAGGGACTTCATTGTGTGAGGGAATCTTGGTTGCATTATTTTCTTATTAGTTGGTTGAATCAATGTCTGTAATGTATGCTCTGTCACCTATTAATAATGTGATGTCAGTTTTAGATCCTAGTATTTTAGCTTGAAGTAATTGGCTAATACATGGCTGGTTTTGAAATGTAATTAAGGGTGTCTTAAATAATGTGCATTGAGCTAGCTTATGGCTACTGTACCTGTGCTAGAATCCTTTTATTTATGAGTGATTTCTTTGGTTTTATTGCTTGAGAATATGAAACGGTTATATGTTGAGGGCGTTGATGTGCCAGTAAATGCAACACTATCAATATTTAGAACTAGGGATTTATGGTTGTTCTTAAGTGATATTTTTTGAGTTTTATATTTTTTTGTGTATTTGAATGGATTTTGATACCGAAGAAGAGTAGGAGTAGAATGGATAAGATTTTTGATCAAGTTTTTGAGGAATGGATAAAAATGGTTCGTATCCCCAAGGGACGGACTGTATTGAGGCTTATTTTGACTAGTCTGAGGTAAGCTTGTAGGTTGGAAAGAAAAATGACTAAGTGTACTAGGAAGAAGGTGGGGATGGACTGTCTCAGCTTAGGAAGGTCTGTACTAGTGCTTATCTAAAATAAGCCTGCATGCATTGAGGGTGTTTGGTCTAAGTGTGAAAGCATGTGAGACGGGATGGATGATACCAGCATAGGATGGTTCATACCAAGCATTAATACTGAAGAAATAAAGAAGAAGGAAGAAAAATGCCCAAGTAATGAGGGACGACCCTTGAGACGGGACATACCCAAACACGACTGTACGTACCTCAATCCATCCCACATGATCCATCCCAGTATTCTCCTATTTGATCTAGGAATAAATCCCATTCATATATATACTTTGTTTTTAGGTTTATTAAGGGGTTACACACTGTGATACACTTTTTGATTGATGTATGAGTATTTTCTCTTGACTTAAGCATATTTTAGGAGTTTGTATTATTATATTATGAATCAAAGACAATTATTCCATCTTCACCATTCCAATTCACTGTTCTTCAAATATAAGTCCTCAATAGATTATTATGATAACGCATGACTAAATAACAGAGCAGGGTTAGGTACAAAATTTAATTCTTGAATGGTTTTTATGCATGCATTGTAGTGTTTTTCATTTTGATTGTTTTTTTACGGTGTGTAATATTAAGAATCTAAAGTAAAGTCTTGCCAGATAGGGTTAATCTTAGATCAATAATCGAGTTAATTAACATGGGTCTCTGCAGATAGGGTTAAGTCTAAGATCAATAATCGGGGGTTGGTATGGGATGCACTATGAGACTTGGAAGATATTAGTGTAAAATCACCCGATTAGTTCCTGGTAGTGTTCTGGCGAAGCTAACTTGTATGCATAGCATCATTATAGATCACTAGTATAGAGACATACGTAGTTATGATGTTAGGGGAAACACAATCCTAGTGCTTTCATTCATTCGGTTCACAACGTTACTATTGGACATAATTATTAAAACTAAAACCCCTATATTTATTTTTTGCATTAGTTACTTCGAAAATATGCAGAACAACAGAACCAAGTGCTAGTAGACATTATTTCACCATATTCCTTATGAGATCAACTCCAACCCTAAGTTGGGTTATATATTTGATAGAGACCTCTTTACGCTTGAAAAAGAAGTTTACGTTTAAGAGATATCATAAGAAGTGTTTCTTATCAACTTGATCTTTTAGAAGAGTTACCAGTGATTCATCCAATTTTCCATGTTTCCTTATTGAGGAAATGCCTGATTGATCCATATTCTATAGTGCCATTCGAGGGTTTCAGCAATTGGATAGCTTCAACTAGTAGGAAGTCCTTGTTCAAGTTCTTGATAGATAGGTTCATAAGTTGATAAAAATAGGTATATCGTCAGTTAAGTTTCTTAGATGAACCAAGAGGTTGAGGGAGATACATAGAAAGTCGATACTGACACGATGAGTAGATACCCACACTTATTCCTTTATATTTCCACTTCTTGAGGTATTTGCCTCTCTATTTAGCTTGTGTTTGTTTAGTTTATGAGCATGTAGCATGTAGAATTGGTATTCATGAATGAGCTGAGTAGAGAATTAATGTTAAGGTTAGGTAGTAGTACATAATTCCTTATTTGTGCATTTATATGCTACTTTATAAGTTTTGATGTTGAGGTCTAATTGAAGTTGATGTGTTGACTATTTTCCATTACTCCTTCAACTAGTAGTATATGTTTCCATAACAAATCTTTCATTCGAGGATGAATGATCTCGAGGGGAGATAATGTAACACCTCTAGAAGTATCTAGCTTTCATTTCATCATTTGCATGTGGATTATCTTAACCTTGAGCCTTAATGTGATCCTACATGGTTTTATACATACAAAAGATGTATGGTGTTTAGTTTTTATGTTTGTGAAGTCCTCGGAATATACCTCACAATGCAACAAGCCGCACGTTAAATCGAGTCTGGAGGAGGAAGTTATGACTCTTTCTTTAAGGTCTTGTAGTCTCTTAATGATTCCTCACAATTCTAGCATATGTTGGTATTTTTAAGGGATTAAATATTTTTTTTATGTTATCAGAGCTTAGAAATGGTTCATTATCAATATGTATGTTTATATGTGCTCTATATGTTCAGAAACCTCCAAATATGTAAAGATAGGAAGCATAGCACATTTGCAAATGTGCCACGCTTAAAAGGGAGTGTGCAAAGATTTTTAAAAGGGAGTAACTGTGGAAGCCTTTCTATGGTTGCCTGGTAGGTACGATACCAACCGTGTCATAGTTACATGGTTGGCGCATTACCAATCGTGACATGGTTACTAACATTCTTTATTTTGAGAAATCTATACCCTTTTTTGCAAGACTATTTTCGATGTTTCCACCTCTTAAAACTAATAACATGTCACTTTATACTCCAAGTTACATGTTATTTAATCCCTAAGCCCTTATTTCAATTCATTCTACACTAAATAAAATTCAAGAAAGGGTTTCTTCTCTAAATGCTCTCAAGAGGCAAGGTTGGGCTCTTTATAGAAGTTCCTTTGCACCAACTTATTCATTGATTTTCCTCCATCAAAGTGATTAAAATCATGTACGTGGTCTTTCAACAAGGGATTCTATAAACCGTGTGCCCTAAAATCTTTTTCTAAACAAGATTTAAAGATGTAGATGCATGCTAAAGTTATTGTTTAATTTTATAAACTATGATTCCTTGAAGTAATGATTTACTTGATAATTTGCATTATAATGATAAAAATTTTATGGTGATTATTTAATTATGGAAGTCCTCATGAGTTAGCATGGTTTTGTAAATGAAGTAAAAATAAAGCTTTAAGGTATGAGTTGACTATTGTTTTCAAGGTTTATTCTTAAAACTTGATATGAGAATTGAAGTGTTATAATTATTGACTTATGAGTTAGATGATTTTGAAAGTTGAAGTGAAAGAATAAAAAAAGTCTTGAAGAAAGAATATAATATTATTTTTTGAGAGTTTTTTTTAAAACTTGAGATGATTATTGAAAGTTTCAAGATTGATAATTTTTACATAGTTTTAAATCCATTTATGAAACATGCTTAAATTGAAGAGTTTTGGCTAATTAAGCCTAGTTGAAGAGAGGTAATGAAGAATCCTTAAATTGATAAGCTGAACAATAAAATATTAATGAAGACTTATGATTGACTAAGTTTACTCGATTAGTGGTAATTGATTGATGTGATAGATTGATTGGTGTCTTTCCTGGAAGGGAAATTCCACCAGTCATGAATAGTTGAAAGTGAACAAAAAATAAAAAATATTTTATGGGAGAAGTATTAGAATGGAGGGTGGTCAAACAAAGGTCCAAATACAAAAATCTACATAGCCTAACGTAGGGATGGTATTCTTATCGATTTTGGCCCTGTTAGTGTGCTGGTGATAGACTAGTTTGATCCACTAAAGAAGTTGTGGCCTCATACCTTTTGGAAAGGTATAAAGTCCCTTTTACATGGGGTTATATGTATCCCTTATGCTTTATTTCTGAGGTATGTCGGTTATAGAAACTCCCACATCGAAGTTAAATTGACATTTTGGAAAGAAGTAAAATTGACAGTTTTGAAAGAAAGAAAGTGAAAGAATGTTTTTAACTGATTCATTATCTTTTATTAAAAAAATGTTGAGTTAAGATGTTTTACTAACGTTTCTTGACATCTGACCTTTTTAATTATTTTACGATAACTTTTAAACTGTTTGGTGGAGTTAGAGTTGAAGTTGATTTAAATTTTGATGCATTGTATATCACCTATCATTTAATATTGTATAACCTATTTTATACATGTTTTTGTACTCGGTACATGTTTTTGTACTGATTCTACTCTTGCTTCATGTGTTAACCCCCCATGCAGATATTTCCTATCGCCCGGGTGTTCAAGGTTGACACTACTTGCATTCCTAGAAGATTAGCAAATTAGTGATTCCTCATTGATTCAAGGACTAGCTATATACTTTATTTTATTTATCTAGAGCTAAGACTTTAGTTTATTTATTGCTTTCTCTATTTTAAGACTAGCTAGCAAACTCTTGTGCTAGCAATTTATTATTTAGAGAGTAGAGCTATCAAACTGAGATGTATGGTTTTGAGACTTGAGTTTGTCAATTCATTTTTAAAAGTGTTTATTGATATTTTTAGGTTCCAATTACATTTTTGATAATAATGATATTGCTTCGCTGAGTGATGTAAGTAGAGCTTTTCATGGTCCAATTGGTTCTTCCAAGACTTCTAGGGAAACCTAGTGTCTAAGGATGCCTTTTATGCCAAGGGGGTGAGCTTCGAGAAATGGAACATATACTGGGTAATAAGCATCCTGTTCTTTTCAAATCTCATAACTCCATTCATGGGAGAAACCTTCAAATAAACCCAATCAATAACTTCAAACTCAAGGTCCCTTCTCCTTACATTAGGATAGGATTTTTGTCGACTTTGAGATATTTTCAAATGCTCTAGGATTAACTAATCCTTCTTCATGTCCTCATGAATTGAGTTTGGACCTATAACTGCTACTTTACCTCCTTTAAACCACCTAATGGGAGATCTATGTTTCCTCATATAAAAAGCTTCATAGTGTGCTATATGGATGCTAGAATGATAACTATTATTTTAGGAGAACTCAATCAATGGTAATTGCTCATCCTAATTCCCTTTGAAGTTGATGCCTCAAGATCTTAACATATCTTCTAAGGTATGAATTGTTCGTTCTCCTTGACCATTTGTATAAGGATGGAAAGTTGTATACATATGGACCTTGGTGCCCATACCTTTGTGAAAACACCTAAAAATGGGAAGATGAACTCTGAACATCTAAGTAAAATGATGAAAAGTGGAACACCGTGATACCTGACCACATCATCAATGTATATTCTGGCATATTTGTTAGTTGTGTACTTAGCCTTGAGTTACAAAAAGTGAGCAACCTTAGTCATCCTATCTGTAAATACCCAAATCAAATCATACTAAGCCTTGGTATGAGGTAATCCTATAATAAGTTCTATATTTATTACTTTGCACTTCCAACCCAGAATAGTGAAATGTTGAGTCAAACCTCCCGGGCTTTGATGTTCAGCCTTGACTTGCTGATAGTTTGGACACTTCGCCACTTAATTAGCTATATCCTTCCTCATGGGTTCTATCAAATACCTCTCTTAGATCTTTGTAAATCTTGGTGGAATTGGTATGAATACTATACTTAGAGACATGAGCCTCTACCTATATCTTCTCTCTTAGCCCATCCACATATGGAACACTTAATCTACCTTTATACCTTAACACACCATCTCCCCCTTAATAGAAAACCTACACCTTCTTATTTTTAAATTTACCCTTCAACTAGTGCAACATTAGATATCTGTCTTGGGTTTCCTTCACCTCAACAACTAGTGAAGTGTCTGAAGCATACTGCATAACTAGACACCCCTCATCTGTCCCAATCGAGATAACTCCCAACTGATCAACTACATACATCTTATTGGATCCTTCTTTCTATCCTAAAAATGTGCCAAACTACCCATGGACACCCTACTGAGAGAATCTGCAACAACATTAGCCTTACTCATATGGTAAAGCACAGTTATATCATAATCTTTTAAAAGATCAGGCCATCTTCTTTAACATCGATTTAGATCTTTTTTGAAGAATGCACACTTCAGACTTTGGTGATCTATGAAGACGTCTACTTACG
Source organism: Withania somnifera (assembly GCA_039654485.1). NCBI lineage: Eukaryota > Viridiplantae > Streptophyta > Magnoliopsida > Solanales > Solanaceae > Withania > Withania somnifera. The sequence continues at coordinate 13,613 of JBDJHY010203168.1, read as the reverse complement.
CCCCATGAAGGTAGTGCCTCCAAATCATCAAGGAAAAACAACTGCTATCAACTCTAAGTCATGAGTCGGATAATTCTTCTAATGAATCTTGAGTTGACTTAAAGATAAGTGATGACCTTACTATTTTGCATAAGAACAAACTGGAGTCAGACTCGGTAGGCATCAAAATATACTACAAAACCATCGGTACCCTTTGGCAGGGTTTACACCAGAGCAGAAGTCAAGAAGCTTTTAAATCCTGGAAGTTTTTCTCATAACTATCTGAACTTTGGAACTTGAATATTTTCTAAGTTACTCTGGTTAAAGGTGCATCAATGAAGGAAAAACCTTTAACCAAACCTTTTATCATAACCGGATAAACCTATAAAACTCTAGTTCTCATATAGAGTGGAGTTCTTTACTGTCTATATCTTCTAAGAATCTTACCTGAATGCCCTAACTGGAAATAACATGTCCAAAAAAAATCAGCTAAAATTCACACTTTGAAAACTTTGCGTATAACTTCTAGTCTTGAAGAGCCTAAAATACTTTTTTCAAATGATATGCATATTGCTCCTCGCTTCTAGAGTCAAACCAAAATAACATCTATAATCACTATCACAAACATGTCAAGATAAGGATTGAATACTTTGTTCATCAAACCCATGAAGGATGCAGGAGAATTAGTCAATCCAAAATACATAACAACAAACAAAAAATGACCATATCGAGTTCTAAAGGTAGTCTTCAAGATGTCACACTCCCAAAATTAGATCTGGTGATAGCCAAATCTGAGGTCAATCTTAGATGAATGGATAGCTTCTTGAAGTTGATCAAACAAGTCATATATTAATGGAATGGGATACCTATTATTAATGGTGGCCTTATTCAACTCTCTGTAGTTAATGCATATATGAAAATAAATTTCCTTCTTTTGGACAAAAAAAATTGGAGAACCCCAAGGTGAAACACTAGGTTGGATAAATCCTTCATCAAGAAGGTCTTTCAACTGCTCTTTCAACTCTTTTAACTTTGTTATATCCATCATATAGGGAGGGGTGGAAATAGGTTAAGTATTAGGGAGGAGGTCAATGCTAAAGTCAATTTTCCTGACAGGAGGGACTTTAGGTAGATCCTTGGAAAAAACAACTGGAAATTATTTTAATACAAGAACTAATTAAAGATTGAGAGTCTCGGTCTCTGAACCCTTAACTCTAGCTAGATGGTAGATGCAACCTTTGGATATTAACTTTTTGTCCTTAAGGTATGAAATACATAAACCCTTAGGCACTAATTGACTACCTAACCACTCTAATGTTGGACCATTTGGGAATATAAACTCAACTACCATTGTTTAAAAATCGAATATTGCATAACATGAGTGGAACTAGTCCATGTCGATAATAACATAAAGGTCCAATATGTCAAGCTCTATTAAGTGAGATGGAATTAGTTTTTGGAGGAATGAGACTGGAAACTAGAGATAGACTCATCTTACAACTGTAGATTCACTGCCTGAGTTGAGATTAAGAAAGTGTCTTTAAGTTGTTTAAGACTGATTCCCAATTTACAAGCAATATACGGTGTAATAAAGAGAGGGTATCCCTTTAGTCAATAAGAATAACTATCAAAAATCGATATACTTATCCGGAGGGACATTAGAAAGGTCAACTAAAAACACATAAGGGAACTCCCCATCAATGGGGATAGACTCTAAGGAACACTAGTATCTTGAATCAAGGCAAAATAAGATAAACACCCCTTCTTCACAAATTGTTGAGCTTGACGAAAGCAGATAACTGTCTGAGGATATGAACCCATAGTAACCTTTCAAAGTCATCGCCTTGGTATGATAATACAAGATATCATAATATGGAGAAAGACAGTCCTTGTCAAAATTCACATTAAAACCAACCATATCAAGGAGTATCAAGACTACCCATGTATCATAATCCAACAAAGCAATAACACATGATTAATTCACCCAATGCGCCACAAAGAATAACCCATAAGAGTTAACACATGAGTTTTCATATACATAAAATCATATTTCATGTAAAATCAAGAAGCAAAGTATATAGACACGTAAGAGTAAGTGGACCCTTTATCACATAACACAAAATTAGGTTGACAACAAATCAGGATGATACTTGTGATAACTGCAGTAGAAGACTCAACCTCAGGTCTATATGAAAAAGCATAAAATTAGGTCCAACAACCCCTAGGTTTAGCTGTACCCCAGCCAATACTCTACTATCCTACTAAGCACCTCTACCTAGCTTTGTATCACCTCTACCTATAGCGGGAAGAGCTAGTACTCTCACTGTAGCTTATTAAGCCTATGAGGCTTGTGGAGTCTCTCTCTTTGAACATCATGGACACTGCCTCAATATATATCTAAGATATCTAAGGCACTAGTAGATAATATACCACTAGAAGTGCAACTACAACAATAATTAGCGAATGCAGTGAAGGGGGCAACTATCAGCATGTACAATATCAAGTAATGGCATGAAAGAATCCATTAACAACCTGTAACACATAGACTCGGGCCACAAGAAGATCATGAACAGTTATGATACATACATGGAGCTCTAACCAACATTAATAAGGACCAAATAGAGGAAGAATAACATCGGTAATGTAACCACCAAAATTAACAATTAGTATGGCAAGGAGAGAAATCAATAGCACCAAAAAGTAATAACTAGTAATAGATATCAACCATCACATAACTACATAATTATACGAGTGGAACTTCCACTATAAGTTTTGAGGAGTGAGAGAAAAAGTGCTGAGATGCAATGTAGAGGGGTGCTAGAAGAGTAAATAAGTACACATACGCACCCTTCCTAGTATATGACTCTGTCATTAGCATACCCAAAGAAGTTTTCCCATACACTTTCTCATCCTACACCGTATACCCCTTCCCGGCCATGTGACACACTCCAGGCATGGCGACACAGGTCAAAGGGTCAGTGAAGGGATCCAATCCCATGTACAAAATTCTCATATAAAGGCATCCAATGTCGTAGTCATCAGGGCCAAAAGGGTTAAATTCAGGCTCATCTTGTATATCATTTCTTAGTGAAAATCCAAGTCCAGTTATGTAGGAAAAATCTAAATAAAAAAAAACCCACAGTCACCATGTAGACAGTATCAAAAGAATACAATGATAGTGAGAAACTAGCCTCAAATGATGCGATAAAATAACTCCATACTGCTTATGAGAATATTCATGAAAAGTATATATATATATATATATATATATATATATAATTCAGTCTCCATTAGTTTTTCTATAAAAATCCAAATACCTTTTTAAAATGTTTAATGTATGCTTGTAACACTAAACCAATCAACCTGCTAAACTGATCTAAGGCTGCTAACTTAAATTTATAGGATGGCTGCCAAGACCTAGTCACGAGGTATAATCCTCTCCTAGCCCAACCCCAATCTCGAGCCTCAAGTAATCGCACACCCCAAATTCCCAAAAGGTGTGCATTAAGGGACAAATACACAGACATATCGGAAAAAATAACACAAAGCTACCATACCTCAGTTCGATACAGCTCAATCCCAGGCTCGCACCGGGCTAGGGAATGATATTATCATATGGGCCACTAACCACCCAATGAAAAAGTAACTGACTATCTGGGGCCAGAAAGGACCACTCCTGTTCTAATAACTCATAATAACACGGGTAGAGCATAGAATAAGAAGCCTACTTAGATTGTCTCTAAAGCCACCAACCTAAATCGGGGGATTGATACTAAGATCTAATCCCTATTATAATCCCCTTCCAAACCTTACTACGGTCTAGAGTAACAATACACATCAAAGGTGTTACTCCTCCCCTAACCAGACTATAGTCCAGAGTCAGCATGAGACACGCAGGATAATGTAACCCCAGGGGTAAGTAGTTAATCTATAAGATAGCTAAATAGGCCATATGCCAAAAGAATCAACATATTAGGGCCCGACTAATCATCCCGGACCCGAGCCAGTGCTTTACCATACATATACTACACTAATACCATACTAAAAAAGTAAACCGTAGCCTACATAGATTTTGATAATATCCTCGAAAAGCATGCCCAAAAATTCAAAGATCACGTATGCAACTTAGAATCATGTGAAGCTATAAAAACATAACTCATGTATCAAGATGAGTAAAGATGGACCCATTGCTATATAAATAGGAGGGTGAAAATCCAAGCCAAAATTGGGTCCGTAAACCCTAATAGCTCAAAAAAGGAAAATATTTATTGCAACTTATAAAGCACAACTCGTACATCGTACGGTAAAAAATAGATAAAATTTTAATAGTGAAAATAGAAGATTAAGCCTAGGAAGTTTATTTAATAAGGAAACGGATGAGTTTCTATGAAGTAGAACTTGATTAAACACTCTCAAATACTAAAAATCTATACTAGGAAAACATGAAGCTCAAGATTTGGGTCTGAAAGTGCTGGAAAAAATAAAAAAAATTATATAACAACACCGACTGACCAAAGATTGACCAAGATGACTCGTTTATCAACCATTGATTTATCAGTTAATTGGTCGATAAATCGGCCACCTATTTATCTTTAACTTATTTCCTTATTTTTTGGCGCTTCCCTTTCGGTCCAATAAATCGGTCCCCGCAAACCAATCGTTAATAGGGTTTTTAAAACTTTTATAACACTCCATATATAAATATTTATGTAATCAATATTCTGGACTCAACAGAATCAACGAACATGCGACTCAAAGTATTATCAGTTGAGTAATGACCGAAAAGCTTTAATTTCAAAAGAATTTAAATCATAAAACTACCAGGGAACTAACCTATCAATCCTGACAAGTCATAATTTATTTGGCGCAGTTGCAATAATCCTCTAAACGTATAAAAATCATGAAATAATGAAAATGGCCCCGAGGGCCATTATACTTCTATATATATACAAGCCTCTATAAAGATTAATAAAAATTGCTTATTCCCTAAACGTATTTAAAAAGTAAAGCAATGGTAAATAAAAATATAGTAAGAAACTCCGGTGTCAGCAGTCAGAATGAGAAGTTTCCTTGGAATATCTCAAATGAAGGCCCTAGACTGAGGGAAGGAGGAGATCAAAAAGTCCCTGGCATAATGGATGCACAAAAAGTATATAAGAACAAGTATGGTAAAAAACACGGTACTTACCAGCATCCTTGAATAATTATAATATAAAGCAATGATGATAAATCCTATCATCCAATTAACCGCCAACAACTACAACCTACACACAACACTGTACCAACAACCAATACACAATATCTAGGCAATGTTAACAAAAAATGAAATATATAGTACCCCTTAGAGTTTCAAATACCAAGTATAAATCCCATAAGTTCCATGAAGAAGGAATCACCAATATAACTCAGCCAGGACTCAACAAGTACCCATAAATCATCAACACATAATTCAACCTAGACAGATAGAATCAATCAATACACCAGATTAATGCAAATCTAAATGCAATGTGTAACTAAATAATAATGCATGTATGTCCTATCAGTGCACACCATCTGCCTATATAAGGTCAACTAGGACCCATAGAGTCAAGTTAAGCCATGCACTATATTCCCTAAAGAGACCTCATACTGTTCGAAAGAGACATCAAAATATTACATCACTGTATAGTAGAGACTTTAGGCACCAATAATCATTATTTCCTAAAAAAATAACTTTCTAGAAGAGACCTAGAATCATCATATGCCCTCCTGGTAGACACCTCAGGCACCAATACACATTATTACCTCAACAATCTCAGAAAATACATCAAGTTCTATGTACAATTATCAGCAAATAAGTATGTGTGAAGATACAATCATGGAAAATGGTATATAAGGTCACAACACAATAATATTAGCCTATTATAGGTAATCACAAGCAAATTACTCTCACAGGTCAACTTAGCCTCCACACAACATCATAATAAATCATTGTTTCAATATCACTAGGCCACCATAGAGCATCAAAAGCCTCATTTAAGTACAATAATCCATCACAAGCCAAATATAGTATGGTTACATTTTAATAAAATGATCCATCAAAAGGAAATTACAATGTAATCTCATTTCAATACAAATAGGCTACTTCAGAATATTATAATAGGATTTCATGTCAAAATCAACAACTGAGGGGTAATTCTACATACAATCTCTTCCGTTCTTAGCCTATCATGCTGGACTCTAGTTTCTAGGTGAAACCTAGTCATATCACCCACATAGACACCCCAAGACTTTCCATTAATTCCATTTATAAGAAACTAATCCTATAGCACATAAACACTTTATAAAAAAATTATTAAATCTTAAGTTGGCCTAAATTAAAGTCAATCACTCAAGCAACGACCTTGCCCTTACTTAGAGCTTTTGTATGATCCCAATCTGATCAAATCGTGTTGACTTTGATTACGTATCTTCCCGCCCTGGCCCTATTGTGATTGCAATTACTTAATCGCAGTCATGATGTCTATACCTAATTCAATTGAGCCTCATTCCTCTTCACGAACACAACGCTCCTTCCACGAATGGGAAGAACACCAGGAAATGTGCTTCAGGAACCTAGTGGGCATCATAGGTTGACCAGGTACAAGTAAGACATAAATTAAGTAAATAATGAGTTCTAATATAACAACGAAATATAATCAAGGAAACAATATAGAAGACAGGAACTGAGATACACCGGGATACATAAAGGAAAAACCAACTAACTAATGAAATATACTAAGAACGTCTACTAAGGATAACAAAGTTAGGACTAACTATAAAACATAAGCTACCTAGAAAATGAAAAGGGTGAAATTTACATACTTGGGTTTCCATCTTGATATTATAATAAATAAGAAAAATGATGAAAGTATCGATAAAAAACTACAATGTGAGTTATATGAGAGAATAAGATAAGAAGTTTTTAATTTACAGGTGGTGAAGTGATATGTAATAGTACAACAATGCACATAAAGCCTAACTGACCCCCATAAGATCAATAGGTACACTTAGCCAATCAAATGATAAAAAAACATATCTTTCCCACCAAAAGACAAGTAGGTACATTCAAACAACCAAAAACCCATCTGGTTTCACTTGTAAGCATAACGTGTACAAACAAAATGCCAAGGGAATGTAATGTAGGGGGTGCAGTAAAAGTAAACCCATAGAACCTGAAGGCTCCTCTTTTGTGTCACGACCTAATTTATTGGATTATGGTGGCACCTACCATCCTACCAGTAGGAGAACCAAATGTGTAGCCCGAAGATGAAGTAGAGGGATAATGTACCAATAAAAGATTGCACAAGTACAAGCAATAGAACTACAGAAGCAAAAATAATATAAAAAGAATCAACAAAACCCCAAGACCTGGCATCTGTACATATATACAGAGCCACTAAGTAGCGAGTACAATATAAGTTAATAATACAAGCCTGCCTAAAACAGATATAAATTACAAGCCGAAGAGAGAAGGAGCAGCTGGATGCCCAAAGCTCACCCTCTATCTCTTAAATCAACAGCAAGGAAGCACAAACGAACAACCGCATATCAACGTTGGATGATTGGACTGGATCTGCACCAGGGGAACACAAGTGCAATATGAGTACAACTCGCTAAAGAAACTAGTACCAAGTAGGCTTCGAGGGTCCACTAGAAACATAGAAAAAACAAAGTAGTAATTAACATGAATGCATGAAAGTAAGGTCACGGAAGCAAGTAATATAACATAGAGAGTAGGCTACACAGACAGGGATCAAAGTGACAGATAGAGCATGTTCAATGCTAGCTAAAACACAGAATTGGATCACAGGTAGAATGAAAGAGCGTACCTGGGGTCATTGAAGCAATAAATAAACAATAACAGTACAAGTAGAAAGAACAGGTAACACAAGAAATATAGGTACATGGAGGGTATATCGGTAGCCTTAAGATTCAAGAAGGGGAATGAGAAAGCAAATAACATCAAGCACAAATAACCCAAAAAGCAAGGAAGGTCCAAAAGTAAAGACTAACACTAGATATATAGTAACTATAGTAATAGAATAAGTAAATTAACACTGCTACACTGCCATAAGAATGGCAGTGTACACAGAAGTCACTCTCACCCATTGACATCCCATACTACCAGGGGTACATTGAAGAAAACAAGTGTAGAAAAGTAACAAAACCATACAATGTCAGAAGTCCTGGAAGGAAGGACCCATGAATGGTCTAAACCCTATATATCCTTGCTACAACTGATACCCCTCCTCCAGTAGAATACATCCCGGAGGTAGGGTCCATGGAAGTACACCCACTATGTATGAATCTCTAACGTTGGAATAATCTCACACCCCAAAATCAGAGAATCTCAGGCATTTTCAAATCTAGAATATAATGCCTTAGTATAAAAGTCCCATTATGCCGTAAAATCATCAACTCAGAGCGCTCCATGCCTCAATATAGTAGTATCACCAATGTTCTCAAATCAATAAGCCTGATAAGTATAGAAACAATTTAATCACTGTCGCGCAAAGATAGACTCAAGTGCCAGTGTCTGTACTCACTGTGGAACAAAGTAGGACTCAAGTATCAAGTCCCAGCATAAGTAATAAGTGATAGTACTCGAAGCCAAGGTGTGAAACCTGGTTTAAATTAGAGAAAAAGAATAGTACCGGTGCTTGACACACAACAGAGTCTAAAACGAGTAAGAGATCAATTGCCATATATTATTCTTAGAAAGTTCCATTTTATCACACTTTTATCCATTTTATTCTCATTACAAGGTAACTAGCCGCTACGACTCAATAATTTATAGAAATCGGTGATACTCCAGGTCTAAATGCACTCTCTGAATGGAGCCTCTGACTCTCTCACTATACGAATGCAACAATACAAAGATATCAACAACTAACATGTGCTCTTCATAGGCTACACTAAGATACATCTAGAAGCACAATATACCATCCCAAACGCTAGGGAAAAATCTAAAATCCAAACCACGCATTAGTGTTCTACTAATTGTAGAATCACTATACAACCACCACAAGGATAGCATTAGGTCACGGGCGTCGTGTCACAGTGAATGCAAATTGGAAAAAAGAATAGGGAAAGAGCGAAAAAGGTGGTCCAAGTTCATGGTACAACCTATAAAACCCATCCCACAGATGCTATTCAGCACGATTATGTAAGCTATATGCCCAAAGACTGCCCTACAGAGCCTAGTTATCATCCAATGAATAGCACGATGCAACCTTTAAATATCATCCTGATCAATAGCAAACGACCTTGAATGACTCTAAAATTAATGAAATGTGAATCCAGGTATACGAGTCTAACAATACTAATAATACTATATCTAGGCTGGGTCAAAATTCAGGCCTAAAATGAGGCCCGTAGGCCGCATAGTTTAGAAAAAAACTAGAGGTACTAGCGCATAGAGCCCAACTCAGGGTGTACGTGGTACAAAATTGAGCTCAAAACGATGAAGAACTAAGGAGGAATCGAGCCCACAAGGTAAACAAATAAATATTTTTCATAAAGCTAAAAAAGGTAGAATTAGAAGGAATTACCAAGAGAAAACATTAAGGAAGTGATCAACAATGCTTCCCAAGTGGTTCCCAACTCTTTGGGGTTCTCTATAATAGCAGAAATGATCTTTGTGAAATAAAGAGAAAAGAGGAAGGAGCAATTAATTATGCTAGCTGCAGGGTCAGAATATCGAGTCCTGATGCAAACCCTCTATAGCTAAAAAATGGCCGATGAGGTGACCCTGGTCTTCAAGCCTGGGGTCGTAGGGGCAAAAATTGCTGGGGTGAGGGAAGGATCGACGGGGCGACCATTTTCCCCTTGAGCAAACTTCGCAGAGGCAGACCCCTATCTGCTAGAGAAAAAGTAGTAGGAGCATCC
>JBDJHY010203157.1:0-11571 GCA_039654485.1 Withania somnifera | reverse complement strand
ATATATATAGATATAGATATGGGTCTTTTTTTATTTGTCTTGACATGCGGGTTACATTTTTGCTAGGCTCGCATAATTTTAAGCTTCATAGGTGATTTTTAGATATTTAGGCATGCTTCCCGAGGACATCGCTAGAATCCATGTAGGTTACAATCTTCTTTCTTCAGACTGGGTAATGATGTAGGACATGCATTCTAAATGATATCTGGCGGCTGAGAGTACTAGTCAGTCCCCAATATGCTTATTCTTTTGGCCTGTGTCCTACATCTTTGGTTTGTAGCATAACTACTTACCGTAGGGATATATTGCCTTACCTGTGTGATTAACGCCAACTCTAGAATATAGTTTAGATGGGGGAGGAGTAACACCTTTGGTTCATATTATTTATACACAGACTCTAGATGGTAGTGAGGTTGGGGAGCAGATTATACTAGTGATTAGTGCTTAGTAGCTATCCCCGATTTAGGTTGGTAGATTTAAAGTCGATCTAGGTAGGTTGATTACTCTATGTTCTATATGATATGTTGTGTCTTGTTAAGGAAAGTGTGTCCCCTTTGGGCCATAGATAAACGAGTATAGCTATGATGGGTAGTCATCTGCCCTATGTGATGACATTATACCCAGCCATATATGACTTTGCTAGGTAGTTAGCAGCCCAGTGTGATGATTTCATGCCCTATCCCAATGCGAGACTGGGAGTGAGTTGTATTGGAATGAGCTATGATATCTCTGTGTCATCCCATATAAAGGTTTTTACTTGGAGTTAACGGGCTCCCTCTGGGCAGTTATGGAACCTTTGGTGCGATTTCCCGTGGCTCAGAGCTGTAGTTGGCCTAGGAGAGAATGTAACTTGTGACTAGGGCTTGTCAGCAATCCTATGGAATACAGTTAGCAACCTTAGACCATTTTATCTTATTGGTTGGTTCTATGTAACAAACACTCATTAAAAGTTCTAAAGGGTAGCTTCGAAAATGATTTTATATATACTTATATCTTCCACGACTACACTCATGAGCAGTATGAAGATATTTTATCACATCATTTTCTCTATATCACTGTGATTTTATGGATACACGATGATAGTTGGGTCTTATTGAGATTGGTTTTTCATGAATGACTAGACTTGAGTTTCCACTAGGATATGATATATTGGCTGATCCAAAGTTTGGAACTTTTTCCATAATGACTATTATACTGGAATTCTTGTTATATGCTTTTTCATGCAGGTTCAAGTCCCTCCACGGGCCCTGCTAATCCGGGTCGCTATACATAGGGCATGACACGTAGACCTAGAGAGAGGTATACAGGGAAGTAGTGGTATATGGTTCGAGTCCTCCATGGTTACCTCTTGATTCAGGAATACCCCAGAGAAGGAGAATGATGGGACATATTTAATTTTATAGTACCCATTTGCATTACATCCCTACGCATTAATTGTACCCTTTAGGACTTACCGGGGAAACACCTATTGGGTTACTTGGTTTCCTAGTTGTACCTACTAGTAGAATGATATGAAAGTTAGGTTTGTTTGCTAGTAGACTTTTTTGTTACTTTCTGTCTTTCCTAGTTGCCGTTCATACACTTACTGTATTTGCTGTTAGCTTGTCTTGTTTATAGATTTTATATTTTTTTTATTGGTCATTCCTTGTGGTGGTTATGTTGGAGCTCCAGGTTTGTGTTACACTTTGTTATGAGCTTCTCTTGACCTAGGATCTAAGTATCACACTATGATAGTGACTTCTCTTATACTTGTTAGATGATACTACACATACCGATAACTTACCCTACAGTGCACTTACTAGTTATTGTTTCGGTTACACCTTTGCTGGTGTACCTTGTGTGACTCTACTCTATTTTTTTCCACTTTTTTCCCTACTTATGCTTAATTTTTCCCAGTTAGACCATGATTCCTACTGTGGTACCTGTTATGGTACTCATGCTACACTTCTGCATCTTTTTGTGATACATATCCTAGTACGAGACAATAGAGTAGACGCAATTATGTAAGATAGTTTGTGTGGTTCTAGGAGATTCTAGTGAGAAGTCAGCATACTTTAGGACCAGTTTTACTTCTAGTATCAGAGTTATCCTAGTCAGATCATGGATATCTATTTTCATCTTGGGGTAAATGGTTTGTATATTTTCATCTTGGGTTTATTATTACTAGCCCACTGTTACTTTCTATAAGTCACAAACAGGCTTGTCTACAAGTGAGATGTGGCTGCCATCACAACTCAATTTAAGGGTTTTGATAGAGTGGTATTAGATCTCTAGGTTCATAGGTGTCTCTAGCTATAAGAGCAAGAGTCTGGTAGAGTCCCGCAGATTGATACATAGATATATGTATCCTATCTTTAGGACCTTTTATAGGGATGATTTTTTTGACTCTTTCATACAAGGGTTGTTTTTAGGTTAATCATCTTAGTTCTATTCTTATGTAGATGGTCCGCATGTGATCAACACCTATAGGTGATGATACTCCCCCACCTCCGGAGAGAGCTCTAGTAAGGGGCCAGGGTAGAACTAAAGCCTATGGGTAAGGCCAGTCTAGAGTTGAGAAAAATTATCCTACACCCATAGATCTACCTCCATAACAAATACAACCACCTTCGGATGATGCACTTTAAGATATGTGGAAGCGATAATTGCTATGTTCGGTAGGGCACCCACTGATGAGTGTCTCACTTTATCCAAGGGAGTGGCACAAGGTGCCCTAGATCATCTAGTTCACCCAGTACCAGTGGTAGCCACAATTCTTCCTCCAAAGCTTATTCTAGAGGTACTGCCAGTTTAGCCTCATCATACAATTTCTATTATGACTTTCCAGGAGAAGAAGATACACAGTTATTTTAAGCATATGGGGCATCCTGGGCTTTCTGTTTAATCCAGACAAGATCTTATGAGTTTATTGCAAAGTGCGTGGAGAGGTTGAAGACTTTGGGGTTGAGAGAGACACATGGAATTAATTTTATTAGGTATTAGTTAGAGGGTTAGGCTAAGGCCCGGTGAAGGTTATATATAGAGAGAAGACCAGCAGGGTACACACCTATGGTATGTAGTCAGTTTATGGATTCCTTCATGTCTCAACATGTTCCTTGGAGTGTTTTCAAGGAAGTTAGAGCTTAGTTTTTTGACTTGGACAAGGGATTGACGATGGTTTCTATGTATGAGGCTTAATTCACGTAACTTCTGAGGTATAGGGACACAATTATGTTGACAGAGGTTGAGTGGGCCCAATGCTTTTCAACTACATCAAGACCAAAGTTACAACCATATGTTTGTTTATTACATGCTTAGGATAGTACATTGTTTGTAGTGGTTTCCACGCTCGCAATATGGAGAGGCATCATCACCCAAGGGTACAGCGACAAGAGACCACACTACCAAGGCAATCTTAGTGGGTATTGATACTCTAGGAGATGATATGAAGGACACACACCTTGAGGGGCACATCTACTAAGACTTAGGACCGTGGTGGCCAGGGTGGCATAGTTAGGTTTCGGTTGAGGAAGAGGATAAGGTTGCTATGAATGTATTGATATAGGTCACTATTCTAGAGAGTGTCCACGAAGCCAAGCTATGTCATCTGATAGATCATTCCACAGAGCCTTTACAGGTCGTACCTTCACCGGCCATGGGTAGTCAGACAGTGACTTGAGGTAGTCATGGTGGGGACCAATGGAGTAGAGGAGGGGATCAAGAAGGATATCAGTAGGGCATTATTAGTTTTATATTGTACCTAATGGAGCTTGAGTAGAGGCTTAGAATGTAGTAATTACATGTATGTTATTTATTTGTCACTATCCATCCTTTGTATAGTTTGACCCAATATGACCTACTCTTATGTGTCCATGTACTTTGCACCCCATTATGATCGTGCAAGGATGGGAAACTTGGGCTGATCTTGTAGATCTGTACATGGTTGATTTTGCTATGATTCTGGGCATGGGTTGGCTATCCCTTCATTATGTTTTCTCTGATTTTTTCCAATATAGTGACCTTATCTATGCCCGGTGTGTCTTCAATAGTGTTGCGAGGTCTTATTAGCCACTCTCTGATGCTAGTAGTATCTAGTGTGCAGGTTAGTAGGTTCTTATCCAGAGGTTGTACAACTTACTTAGCTTATGTTTATGATGTCAGTGATCCTCCTTCCCCTGAGTCTGTTCCCATTGGTAGAGATTGCCTTGATGTCTTCACTGATAAGGTGCATATCCTCTAACCCTAGTGTTTTATCAATTTTGCAATAGAGGTTGAGCTAGGCACTAGACTTATTTATATTATGACTTATTTCATAGCTCTAGAGGCTTTATCCTTCCCAATTTTCACCATGGGGTGCTCCATTATTATTTGTGAAAAAGAATGACAAGATGATATATATGTGTATTGACAACATACAGTTGAATAAGGTCATCTTTAAGAATAAGTACCCTTTGTTGTGGATTTAGTATATTTTTGTATCAGCTTCATGGTGTTGTGATGTTATCAAAGATTGATTTAAGGTCGGGATATCACTAGTTGAGGATTTTGGCCAAGGACATCCCGGAGACTGCTTTTTAGACCAGTTGTGGACACTATGAGTTCCTGTTTATGTCATTTGGGATGACTAATGCCCCATACATATTTATAGATCTTATGACTAGAGTATTCAGACCATACCTTGATTCTTTTGTGATTGTGTTTATTGATGATACCCTGGCTTACTTTTAAAGTTTGGACCAACACGAGGAGCATATGAGAGTTGTACTCCTGAATTTGACTGACAGCTTTATGCAAAGTTTTCAAAGTGTTCTTTTTGGTTAGATTCTGTCGTGTTATTCGGGCATGTTGTATCTCTAACTTCTAGCATTGTAGATCTAGGGAAGGTTTCAGTCGTTTGTGATCGGCCTCAGCCCACTACTCTGGTACGTAGTTTTGTTAGGTTAGATTGCTATTATAGACTATTCAAGAAGGGTTTTCCATTTATAGAAGATACTATGACTAGATTGACCCAAAAGGATGTTCCTTTTTTATGGTCTGAGAATTGTAAGTTCTGTTTTCTGAGGCTTAAGGAAAAACTTACTTCAGCACCAGTATTTTCACTCCCACTTGAGGACCATACATATACAATTTATTGTGATTCCTCCGGCATTGGTTTGGGATGTATAATAATGAAGTAGGGTTGAGTCAATATGTATGCTTCATGTCAGTTGAAGGTTTATGCGTGCAACAACCCCATCCATGATTTCGAGTTGGCGGTGGTAGTCTTTGCGCATAATATATGGAACATTACCTCTGCAGAGTACACTGCAAGATTTTTACCGATTATTGCAGGCTATAGTATATACTGAGCCAGAGGGAGCTCAAAGATGGGTTAAGAGCTTGAAGGACTATGAAATCAACATTTTGTACCATCCAAGAAGAGCGAATGTGGTAACAGGCACCTTAATTGAGAAGACTATTAGTATGGGTAGTTTAGCTTCCAACTCAGCTTTAGAGAATCTATTATCCTTGGACATTTAGTCATTTACTAACTATTTAGTCAAATTTTATATATCAAATCCAAGAAGAGTCCTTTCACATATTAAGTATACTTTCTTTGATCAGATCCGAAAATGATAGTACGAGGATAGGTATTTAGTTTATAGTCGAGAGGTAGTTTTGAGGGGTGATTACAGCGGTGCATCCTTCAACTCTGATGGTGTATTGTGGATAGGCATCCGTATTGGTGTTCCTTAGGTGGATGGTTTGATTCATACCATTCTTTGTGAGGACCAATATACTAGTTACTCCATATATTCGCGCATTGTGAAGATGTGTAGATATTTAAGACAGTACTACCGGTAGTATCGTATAAAATCTAATGTTAGCAGGTTTGTTTTCAGATACTTGAACTGCCAGCAGGTCAAGTTGGAGAATTATAGACTGGGTGGTGAGTTACAAAAACTCCCTATCCTTGAGTGGGAGTGGATTATTCCAGATTTTGTTTTTTGACTCATACGTTCAGGGGTCATACTTATATATGGGTCATGATGGATCGATTGACCAATTCCACTCACTTTCTACCGACTTTATCTTCATAAAGTGCCGAGAGACTTGCTACCTTGTATGTTAGGGAGATTTTTTCTCTGCATGGGTAGAAGTTTCAATCATATCATATCGT
Source organism: Withania somnifera (assembly GCA_039654485.1). Taxonomy (NCBI): domain Eukaryota; kingdom Viridiplantae; phylum Streptophyta; class Magnoliopsida; order Solanales; family Solanaceae; genus Withania; species Withania somnifera. Next base: position 5,432 of record JBDJHY010203157.1, on the reverse strand, counting down.
GGTATGCAGTTTACTTCGCAACTTTGGAGAACCTTGCAATGTGGGAAGGGTACAAAAGTAGCTATGAGTATGAATTCACCCAAAGACAGACAGATAGTCTGAGCGGACGATTTAGGTACTCTAGAATATGCTTTGAGCTTCTACTTTTTATTTTGGGGGTATCTAGGATCAACATTTGGCTTTGGAAAAATTCTATTACAACAGCAGCTACCATTCTAACATCCAGATTACACCATTTGAGGCATTATATATTTGGCATTGCATATCACCAATCAATTGGTACAATAGTGTCGAGATCTTACCGTAGATATCTAACTTGAGTTGAGATGTCACATAGAGAGTTTGGATTATTCAAGATAGATTATGAATAGTATATAGCCAACAGAAGAGCTACACAGATTGTAAACGTTGGCCTATAGAGTTTAATGTTGGGGATGTGGTATTTTTGCGGGTATCACCCATAAGAGGAGTTATGAGATTTGGTTGGATTGGCAAGATTAACCCCAAATTTATTAATCCATATGAGATTATGAAGCAGGTTGTTGAGGGTTTTTGGACTACCTCCAAGGTTGATAGTTGTTCATTTGGTGTTTAATGTCTCTATGCTTCATCGTTTTATGTGATATTTCTCCCAAGTACTTCATTAGGAGTCAGTTCAATTGGATGACCGATTGGTTTATGTTGAGAAGCTCGAGACCATTGTTGAAAGAGATATGAGATGAATCAGGTCCAGATATACTCTAGTTGTAAGGTTTTTTTGGACTCACTGCCTAATAGAGAGAGCCACTTAGGAGACGGAGAGGGATATTCCAGGATAGTACCCCATATTTATTTGACTCTTAAGGTGCTCCTTTATTTCCTAAAAGTTTTTCTGAGAAAAGTCCTTTACTAGGGATGTTATAATGACCCTCTGAGTCATTTTCGTGTTTTGAGGACCCTTTTCATAATTAGAGCATTCTTGTAACCGCCCAAAGTCACTTAAGACTTGTTGGGACAGATAGATTGGTTCCCTTGTAGCTTATAACTTTCTACTTTTATATTTATAACACCCTGGGCCTTCCTCAACTTATAAAATCCCTAATTGCTTTTTTGTCAATTTTGTTGAGTTTGTAATACCGGTTACATAAAGATTTCATATATGGGTTATTGAAGTCATACTTTTCCATTCTATAACAGTTTTGTATCATTTTTGGAATCCCAACCAAAGTACTATACATGGTAGCTCTAGTGGAAAGCGCTCACACCAAATCCATATTCTCCCTTCAGCGTGATCGTCCTAAGGTGACAGAATCATACATTGCCCAGGATACCACCCTCAAAGTGATCATGCTGGTAGGCTGCAATCGTGCCACCATCTGGAAGTCTATATAAATGTATTTTCTTCATTTTATGGAAAAACAATTTCATTTTCTTCAGTATTCTCTCAAACTACAGCACCTAAATAAACATATTGGAGAGGTTTTAAGAAATTTTGATCTGTAGAAACTCGATTTGGGGGCTCTACACTTCTTATTACTAGATAATCCCTCATTTTTACTTTAGTTATCTAGATTTATATTATATATAAACTTCCCGAGCTTATATCTTTAATTTCTACTATTAGTTTGAGACCTATGTTGTACCATATAATGTATGAGATGAGTTTCACATATTGGTATAAGCATTTCCTTTTTTTGAGCTATTAGGGTTTACAAACCCATTTTTTATTTGGATTTGAACCACGTTATTACTATAGCAATATGGTTCTTGTTTTACTCGTCTTGACATGTGGGCTATGTTTTTCTAGCTTCTTATAATTTCGATCTTCATATGTGATTTTTGGATATTTAGAAATGCCTCTCAAGGACATCACTGGAATCTAGGTAGGTTGTAATCTACCTTCTTTAGACAGGGTTAGTGTAGTATATGAATGGTAAACTGCCATCTTGGGAATAGGAGTACAATTAAGTTCCCGATATGCTTATTGTTTTAGCCGATGGCCTATTTAGATAGCTTGTAGCTTAACTACTTTATGCGGGTCTATATTTCCCTACTTATATGTTTAATGCCAACACTGGAACACAGTGTGGCTGGGGGAAAAGTAACACCATTTGTGTGTATTTCTTATATGCTGACTCTGGAATGTAGTGAGGTTTGGGAGGGAATATACTAGTGATTAGAGCTTAGTATCTATCCGCTAATTGAGGCTGGTGGCTTTAGATCCGATCTTGGTAAGATAACTACAATGTGTTTTATCTGATATCTTATGTGTGGTTAGGTCATGTGTGGCCCCTTTGGGCCATATATAGCTAGGTACGACTATGTTTGTTAGTCAGTTTCCTTATATGAAGACATTGTACCTAGATAGATACGACTTTTCTAGGTAGTTAACAGTCCTATTTGATCATTTCATGCCCTATACTTGTGAGATACTAGGAGTGAGTTGTATTAGACTAAGCTAAGATAGCTTTGTGTCTACCCCTGTAGGGGTGTGTACTTGTCCTTGACGGGTTCCCTCTAGGTAGTTATGGCACCTTTGGTTTGATTTCTCATGGATCAGAACCATTATTACGGTAGAAGAGATGTACCTTGTGACTAGAGAATAACAACCATACTATAGATTCCAGTAAGTAGCCTTAGACCAATTTAGCCTATTGGTTTGTTTTGTGCAATGAGCATGCATTAAACATTCTAAAAGGTAGCTTGGTTTTGATAGAGTAATAACTGGAAAAATATTTTATATATACTTATATCTTCCACGACTGCGCTCATGAGTAGTATGGAGCTATTTTCTCACACCATTTAAGGCTATTTTCTCTCTATCACTGTGATCTTTTGGATATTTCCTACACAATGATAGTTGGATCTTACTGAGGTTGGGTTTTACCTAAATGGATGGACTTGATTTTTCACTGGGATATGATATACGGGATGAGCCCAAATTTTTTGCACTTTTCCATGATGACTATACTAGCTTTGGGTTTGTTACAATGTTTTGAATGCGGTTCGAGTCCCTCCATGGGCCATGCCAATTTTGGTCTCTATGCTTATAGCATGTTATGCAGCTTAAGGAAGAGGGTATACAGGGGAACGGTGGTATATGGTTCGAGAATACCCTATAGAGGGAGCATACCAGCATGTATTTACTTTTCCAGTACCCCTTTGCATTGCATCCCTATACATTTATTTGTACCATTCAGAATTATGGAGGAAGCACGTATTAGGTTACTTGGTTGCGTGGTTTTACCTGTCGGTAGAATGAGATGCTGACCTTTTTTTTTCTAGTAGACATTGTTTTTTACTTTCCATCTTTCATTGGTTCCCTTTGTACACATACTGTATTTTCTGTTTTCTAGGCTTGTTGATAGTTTCTGTATTTCCTTATTGGTCATTCCCTGTGTTGTTTATTTTGGAGCTCCAGTTATGTGATGTTCTTGGTCATGATCTACTTGTGACCTAAGGCTTAGGTATCACATCGTGATAGTGACTTCCCTTAACACTTGTTAGCTAATACTACACACACCGATAGTTGACCCTACACTACACTTACTATTTATTGTTGTAGTTACCCCTTTGCTTGTGCATCTTGTGTGCCTCTACTCTATTTGATTTTGATTACTGTTTACCCTGCTTATGCTTATTTTTTTCTGGTCGGACTATGATGCCTATTAGGTACACATTGCTTTGGCACTTATGCTACACTTTTGAATCTTTTTGTGATGCAGATCGTAGTACGATCAAGCAGAGTGTATGTGATTGTGCAAGATAGATGGTATGGTTCCAGGAGATTCTAGTAAGCATTCAGACTTCTTGCTGACCGATTTTCCTTCTACTATTAGAGTTACTCTAGCCAGATCCTGGATACTTATTTTGTAGTTTTTCCCTTTATGGGTTGTATTTTGTAGTTTCTGTATATAGATGCTCTATAGTCATGTTACCAGGTTCTAGGGAGATATGTTATGTTGTGTATATTTATGTTGTACTTTTATTTCTCCTCTTCATAATCTGCCCTTTTTCTTTTGGGTTTTTGGTACTGGACCACTCCAATATTCATAAGGCTCTATTTGAGGCTTTGTATGGTAGGCGGTGTCATTCTCTTATTGAATGGTTCGATGGGGTTTAGTCTATATTGCAGAGTACAGATCTACTATGGCATGCTTTATACACAACGCAAAAGATTCAGGATAGACTTCAGGCAACCTAGAGTAAATAGAAGAGTTATTCAGACTCATCTTCGTGCCTTGGAGTTCAGTGTTAGTGATCAAGTTTTCTTGCTGGTATCACCCATGAAGGGTGTGATAAGGTTAGGGAAGAGGGGCAAGCTCATCCCCTGATAAATTATCCCCTTTAAGATACTTAATATGATTAATATGATTGGTACTGTTTCTCATAGATTAGTTTTTCCTCCTATGTTTTTGGTTGTGCATCTAGTGTTCCTTGTATTGATGTTGAGATGATATATCCCTAATGATTCGCATGTGCTTTGTTGTGATTCTTTTCAGTTTGATGAGGGATTATTGATTTTTTAAGAGACGGTTTTCATTTGGCTGGAGAGGTGAGAAAGTTGAGGTCTAGGGAGATTCCCAAGGTTAATGTTCACTAGGGATCATCTCGTGTAGGAGGTTACATGAGAGATCGAGAGTGACTTGAGATTTTAGTATCCACACTATTTGATCCTTTAGGTACTTTCATGTAAATACTTTTAGAGAGAAAAGTTTTGTTCAGCAGAGGTTGTTGTAATGGCCCTTACGGTTATTTTTGCATTTTCTTGCATCTTAGAGATTTTCTGTAGGATCCCTAAGTCATTTGTGACTTATCAAAACCGTTAATTCAATTCCTGGGTCGTTCATTTGTTCGTTATGTGAGTTTCATTATTTTAGAGCTTTTAGTATTAAAATCATTGAATTTAGTCAACACTCTGTGGAAACAAGCTCGAAATCAAATTCCAACTGTTCCATCGCTTTCAAAACTTGGATTTTGGTCGAGATAGACTCTTGATTAGGGTCTAGAGGCCTTAATTTTTGTTTTATAGGTTTTTAGTTCATAATTTAGAACTTGGGTGGCTATTTTGTGATTAGAGCCTCAGACTATTAATCCTACTATGCCATCAGCTCTTGAATGTCAAGTTTTGTTTAGGTGAGTGGTTAGTTCAAGATTCATGCTAAACAGGCTTAGTTTGAGTACTCCGCTGGAAATTCGGTTAATTTTCCAAAGTGTTAACTTTGGTCAACGTTTAATAGAGACGACCTCAGATAATAATTTTGTCTGCGACGTTGAGGCCGAAACGTCATTTCCATGTAATTGGCATATTTTTTTCATGTGTACTGGGCTCTATGCAGGCGCAATCGAGTCTAGGATCAGTGGAAAATAGTGGTACCCAATCAAAACATGGGCGCATCACAAATATGACAAAAATGAACCTCAACCCTTGCTTTCATATCATCAATAGCCTT